>JAOXJP010000008.1:15425099-15437966 GCA_025762735.1 Platanus orientalis | reverse complement strand
AAGAAAATAGGACTCCATCTATCAGATTTGAGTGGATTAGAAAAGAAACAAAGTAGGCCAATTCCATTATTTGGTATTTAATTGTTAAGAAATAAAAAACAATTTTTTTGGAATCCACAAGAGATCAACGGTCAACATGATAGAGAAGAGTTTCCACTCACAAATTTGACCTATTGAGATAAAAAATGAAAACAAACAAAAAAACTCAAAAATATGGATTCCATTGGATTTGCATGGAAATTGATAGTTCCCTAATCCAGCTAACTAGATATATAGAATCCGTTTAATCATTGAAATTCTCATCGGAATTCCATTGGATTTGGTCTAAATCCAAACGTCCAGACACAACCTAAAGATAAGATTAGAAACAGACACAACGATACATATGGGTCAATTATGATAAATGTATAATTGATAAATATTTATTAATACATCGTTTGTCACATCAAAGCACATCTTACCAGCAGACACTGGAGTGGTACTGTCCAGTCAGACCGGAGACGATGTGAAATGATGTGAACTCGTAGCCATGCCAAAAAAGTGAAAAACACTGACAATGGATGATTCACCGAAAAAAAAAATCAGAGGATTGCATACGATCGCAGCAACATTGCTGCATAAACTTATGCAGCAGCAGCAGATCGAGACTGTATTACTGTATTAGCTCGGTATAGGTCAGAGACCAGTCTTTTAAGATCCCATTTTTTGGGGCTGGGAGATCAGTTTATCCTGATGTATTAGAATGACATCAGGGGGCTTATCACTTTTTCAATGCTGACGTGTTAACACCCTGATGTCATTCTAATACATCAGGAAAAGCTTATTTCCGTACTTAATCTGTTCAGCATTTTTTGACTGCCGTGTCACGTTTGCATTGTACCGACAGCGACATTGTTTCTGACTTTAATTTTCTTTTACAAAAATTTTATCAAAAGCATTCTAAAGTAACCAATACCGACAATCTTATACATATACATACAATGCTGTCTCATCACGAGAAAATCTACTAAAACTACGCTTTCTCCACTCTGTCAAATCCAACGCTCAAACCCCTTCTTTTCCAACTCAAATCCACCACCAACCCTCCGATCAGATCTGCCCCAACACTCTCATCCTCTTCAGATTTATCTTTTCGATCAAAAACCCATCTTCATCCTTCGTCGTCTCCACTGCCAGATCTCCCTTCTCTCTGAAACAAAATACCCAGAGAGAGAGGAGGGGTAGATACAAAAGAACAAGGGCTGTTCTTAGTTATTTTCTGGTTTTCTGAAGCAGAGCAGAGGACATGGTTGAAGCTCAAACATGGACAACAAGGCGAGGGAGCAACCCAAGATTAGAGACAGAGCAAGTCATCGAAATCCCTGCAACCCCAACAGGGGACGTTCGCAACAGCAACGCCATGGCGGGTTTTCTGTCTCCTAATCTGCTGACAGCCCTGATCATCGCTTCATGGTACCTCTCCAACATCGGAGTCCTTCTCCTCAACAAGTACCTTCTCAGCTTCTATGGCTACCGTTACCCCATCTTCCTCACCATGCTCCACATGCTCTCCTGCGCAATCTACAGCTCCATCGCCATTCACTGGCTGGAGCTCGTCCCCTTCCAGCAAATCGTCTCCCGCCGTCAGTTTTTCAAGATCGCTGCTCTCAGTGCCATCTTCTGCTTCTCCGTCGTTTGCGGCAATACTTCTCTTCGTTACCTCCCTGTCTCGTTCAATCAAGCTATTGGGGCCACAACCCCGTTCTTCACTGCGGTTTTCGCTTTCCTCATTACCTGCAAGAAGGAATCCGCCGGGGTCTATCTCGCGCTCTTGCCTGTAGTTTTTGGGATCGTTTTGGCGAGCAATAGCGAGCCATTGTTCCATCTATTTGGGTTTTTAGTGTGCCTTGGATCGACTGCCGGACGAGCTTTGAAATCGGTGGTTCAGGGAATTCTGTTAACATCGGAGGCAGAGAAGCTTCATTCCATGAATTTGCTTCTCTACATGGCTCCCATGGCGGCTTTGATTCTGCTTCCGTTTACCCTTTACATTGAAGGCAATGTGGCAATGGTTACCTTAAAGAAGGCGAGGGAGGATTCGTTTGTCGTCTTTCTTCTTCTGGGGAATGCAACGGTTGCGTATCTGGTAAACTTGACGAATTTCTTAGTGACGAAGCACACAAGCGCGTTGACGCTGCAGGTTCTGGGGAACGCGAAAGCCGCCGTAGCGGCGGTGGTGTCGGTGTTGATCTTCAGGAATCCGGTGACGGTGATGGGGATGACGGGCTTTGCTGTTACGATCATGGGGGTGGTGCTTTACAGCGAAGCAAAGAAAAGATCTAGAGCTATAGCTCCTTAGAAGGGTATTGATTCATCCATTGGATCTGCTTCAGGTACACAGGCAGAGCTTTTTTTTCTCAAATTCCTTGTTTTAACCTTTTTTTTTTTTTTTTCCTGTAATTCATCATCTTCTGCAAAAAGAAAGAGAAGAGAACCGAATAATGGAATCAAAGTTATTGCATAAGGCAGACTGTTTAGAGTAAAGAAAAGGGTTCTCTTCTTTTTTCTTTTCTTTTTTCCTCTTTTTCTTTCTTTATTTGTTCTTGGTGGGGTTGGTGAGAAAAGTAGAAAGGGAAGCCCTTTCTTTCACTTCCCTATCTGTTTGTTGCAGTTAGAACAACACAGAGAAGATTGAATGAGATTTCTTTGGGTGTCATGTAAGCCTTGTGTGGGAGAAGTAAAGGCTAAGCAAAATTTCTCCCTACACTTGATTTCATCATCAAACACACACCCACTGTTTGAGGCATTGACCTCTCTGACTCTCTGTCTTCCATTGTTAAATGGCCCCAAATTTTGGCATCAATTAAAACATATATTATTATTGATATTATTGGCATTCTTTGGATTCTTTTATTCATAAAAAAAAATGTCTTTCAGAGTTTCAGTTGCATCAAACAGAGAACCAGCTTAAATTCTAATAAAATAAAAAAGAGAGAGAACCAGCTTAAATTTTAATTTGGGGTTGCTTATTATGTTTCAAAGCTTCCTTGAGAAGGAACCCTTTTGAAATAGACAAAGTGTAGTTATCTTGATACCAAATTATACCTAAACAAAGAAGAAAGGAAAAAAAAGACAAAGTATGGTTATCTTTATAAGAATAAGACTTGATGGAATGGACCCATGGTCCCAATTCAGTGACCATTGGATTAGTATCTTTTATCACTAAGTACATCTGATTAATTTTAATGACACTAAAATAAATTGGATTGTATTAAGCTGATGCAAGTAGTTGGAACCTAGTCTCCGCATGATTATTATATTATGGGATTCATCTGTTTGGTGAAATGTTGAGAAATAAAATTAAGAGAGATTGCACAAAAGCATTAGCTCAGATAACAGGTTTTAGTTTACAAGCTATTGTCACAATTTGCAAGTCTATCGGACATATATTTCGATAAGGTCTGCAACTATGTTGATCAACTAGTCCTTAACAATGTTATTGTTAATTGTTAGGGAAATTCTCATTTCCTTGCCTGATCAATCACTTACTGCAACTGAAATTGTTGATATAGTGAAAGATTCTGTAGCATTATTCGATTCCAATGGGAGCTTCATGTCCCAGGCTTAGATTTCTTTCCATGCCTAAGATCATGCGGTATACTTTCCAACTTAATGGGAGAGTCAGCTTTTCCCTTGGCTTTGTCTGTTTGCAAAGATTTTGACAGAACCTGGAAGAAAGTCTGAGAAAATAAATTTTTTCTTCATAGAAAGTTATGTTTCACAATTGGAAAATGATCTCCTACACCCAATTTCTCTGCTCCTCCATGTCCTCACAGACAAATGTAAGTGTTGGAGATCCTTTTCCAATTGTGAAACACAACTTTTTCCAATATATATATATTCTCACATTTTCTTTTATTTTCTATCAAAATCTTTGCAAACAGACATAGCCTAAAGCAACACTTAAAGAGTGTTGGATGAGAGCAAAAAATGGTGATGATCCCAGAAGCCTCTAGATGTTATGCAGGGTGTGTGTCATTCAGCTCCTTAAGCAAGTTTGCAGAGTGGTTGTTGGTGATTCTTAGCTGATTTAGCTGTTTTAGCTGTGTAATCATTCAAATTCCTATGCTCCAGCTATTAGCTATGCATACAATTGGATTTGAGTTCCTGACAGACCCAGGATATTTGGCTAAGCCTCAGAATCCGTATCGCGATGGGAATTACCCCCAAAGCTTCATCTAAAGAGCAAAGAGGTGGAAATTTGAAGTGCAGTGACTTGTGACTTCCAATTCTCCGGATTAAAAAAAGAAAAAAAGAATTCAAACATATTACTGCAAAGACAACGAAAGTTTGCGAACTGGTTTTACAAAGCAGGTGCTTACTTGCGAATAGGTCGTCAATTCACTCTAATTCTCGTGTTGCCAGCGGATTGGTTTAGATGGGATTCCTTACAAAATAAAATAATACCAATGACTGCCTCTTTAAAAGGTGTTGGCCACCTGCCTCCCAAAGCATTGAAACTTTGAAATGAATTGCCACAGTCTCGTTTTAAGTCATCATAATATTATTATTACTAGCAAATGACCCGAATGGTATTGTGGTTGGGATTGTTATTGTTTAAGACATGGCATTGTCATATGATATTATGAATAATAAAAGATTTAATGCGTTGTTATTTATCATTCAAAGGGATATTAAAAAAAAAAATCAATGTTTTATTATGTCTATTAAACCTTAGCCGTGTTCCTTCTCAACTCGATCTAATCTTGAACTGTAGCTACATGCATTATTTTTGTAAGAAGATTACAATCTTTTATACAAACCTTTATTATGGTAGAGCACTACTCCAAATTTTCTCTCACTGAGTTTATCACTTCCATTGAATCTCCTTCCATTATAGAAGCCTTGATTCCAAATGTAGTTGCGGTTTGCAATCCAAGTAAGGTTGTTTTACATTCAATCAATACAATGCACAAATCATTCTCTCCTTTGGTCTTTCTATTGTTACCTCTCCTTTAGCATTACGGATAATTATTCTAAGTCCAGCCTTATTATTTATTGTGGATAAAAATCCATTAAAGTTGAGCTTTAAAGAATTTTTATGAGGTACACTTCATTGACTTTCACTTTTATTTTCCTGCTAATTTCTAATGGAATTTATTTGATCTACCTTTTTTTTAGTTTACAAGCACTATCCAATATAAAATACATCAAAATTTTGTCATCCAAATATCATCAGATTCCTATTTTTTCAAAAATACCAACATATAATAGCAACAACTTTTCATAACTACATTTTGTCGTTATTTTTTTTTTTTTCATTTAACATTAAGAGCCAATGTTGTAACCACTCTTTAAAAACAATATTTACATTTTCTTCTCCAATTATTCTTATTGTTAAAGGTGAGGCATACCATACTTTTCTTATTTTTGGACAAGTTACCAAGCCATGGATTATGGTTTCATCTTCCTCTTTGCATATTGGGCAGATAGGATTTGTATTAACACCTCTCTTATTTAGCTTCATTTTCATTAGTAAAGCATCATGGCAAGCCCTCCCTATCAAGTGTTTTATAAGATATAGTAATACATTATTGAGCATAATAAGAAAAGGAAAGCACAACTCCATCAAATCATTCAATAGTATGTAAAATGCAATCAGCAATGACTTGTAAGATTCAAAACATCATATTAAGTAAGCAAAAATATCTATTAAACTTAGGGAAAAAAAAGGATTGAATGTTGAGAAAACTCTACCAAGCATTTCAAAAATAAAGGCCTTGCAAGCGAAGAGAAAAAAAAGAGCAAGCGAATACAAAATCAAATCCACCAAAAGATCAATTGTATAACTAAGACATTATGTACATCAAAAGCAACTCGTTATCAGCATTTATTTGTAAATGTGATAAAATTTTGAAAATAGTTTGATTAACTCAAGCAAAATTAAAAATAAGAAAAACTAATAAAAATGAAGATAAAAGATACCAAAAAAAAGGTTGAAAATAGATAGAAGTTTATACTTCTCATATTTGAACTCTCCACCTATGAAGCCAATTTAGCTTCTCCAGCTTGTATTTATCCTTGCAAAATCTCTCGTACATCTCCACCCCATAGCCATTGTAATAAACATACGTTCACACTCAAAAAAAATTAATATGCAATTACCTAAATGAAGCTTAACACAACTAGCTTTCATCTTTATATATTAACCTAATATCTTCTTTCACCCTTGTACATTAACCTAATACCTTGAGTAACTTAAAAATTTATCAAAATATTGGATGAAACCATGATGCAGCATGTATGTAGGTAGGTGATGTGCATGCCAAGGAGATTAGACATGAAATTATATAAGCAATGTTGCACTATAACTTAGATTCGTACTATCACAAAAAACAAGCAAATTATATAGTTTTCAGATAAAATAGATGTATAATAAAAGACTTAGGATAAACAAAGTAAAGAATACAATTAAAACCTAACTAATATGTCTAAATATCCAACTAAGTTAAAGAAATTTAAAGAACAAGCTTGTTGTCTAGAAATTCTGAGTGTATAAAAATGTCAATAAGGTCTTCATACCATGTAAATAATGTAAAGAAAATGAGGAATATGATAAAGGAGTTAAGTCTAGACACTTCAGAGAGTTGTTGAGTGATTTCCAAATGATTGGACAGACCCTAACAAACAGAAAATCCAACAAACAAGCAATATGGAAATTTCAACACTTTTTGTGCAAGAAATTTAAAGTGTATCAATTAATGCTCACAAGGGAAAACATGGGGGTTTGCAAGGGATTAAAGAAGGCTAGGTTAGGGCTTTATTAGGTTACAAATTAGGGGTTGTAGGTGTTAAAAAACACCCAGAAAATTAGTTATAATAGTCCCCAATTACACCACACCAACCACCAAAATACTATTTGATTATGGATTCAAAGAAAGCTAAAACAAACTAACAACACCTGATTTTGATGTAGGTAGAAGGCTTGATGTCCCTTACCATGAATCACCACAAAATCCAAGTTCAAAGCAAGCAAATCAAGTGGATTTGGATGAGTCCCAAATTTGTCTAGAATTCCCAAGTATATCGCCTTTGCCTGAGAAAACTTTTTATAGTTTTCTTATGGCCAGATTTTTCTGAGGCCCATCACTTCCATGGGTGTCGCTCAAGGCTCTAGCACACCTTGTTGTGCTCTGATTGAGTCAAATCCCTACACTTGGGCGTTGTTATGTCAAATTTCCAAATCTGGTCAGATTGCCTAGGTGACACCTAAACCTAGGAGAATCCTAAAGGGCTCTCTTATGACTAAAATTTTGATCATTCTTCCACTTTATTAGGATCGTCTAGCAGTGTAGAACCCCTAGGAAACTTTGAACCACTTCAAAAATCCTTCCCTATGATTTGGTAGTCAATCTTTTGAAGTTATACAGATTTTACAGCAAACAAAAATTTAAGAAAATAACCAAAATAATAATAGAAGAAGGAGAAGAAGCCCTTTAACTTAAAAAGAAAGGGGTTGGTCTCTACCACCACTGTTAAACTTGGGGAGACCCAAGTCCATTTCCAGGATTTTATGCTTCAATCCTTCGCATTAAGGAAGAAGAAGAGAGCAAGAACTGAATTTTAAAACTTGAGTTACTGCATCTAGAAGAAGCCTAAGCGTGTGGGCTTCTTAAATAGAATCCCACGCCTAGGGTTATTACATAATAGTTGTGGACCAAAATACCCTTAAACACACATGTGCATATCAAAATATACCCCTAACATAAATAAAAGACATAAAACCCCCCTTTTAAATAATTTTGGACCAAATTACCCTCACATATGTGTACCCCCTATAAGAGACATAAAATAAAGTGTAGCAAAATGAAAAAAAAAACAGCTACTAGCTAATAAAAATAAATCCTAAACATGGAAAAAAGTCCCCAGACCTTGGAACAACATGTGAGCCCTCCTTCTGGATCCAAAGCATTGGTCCATCTCTCCTACGGCGTCTTTGGTAGGTCTAGAAAACACCTCTAGACCTAATGTCCTCATTAAATCACACTTCATAACCTTGACATTTCACAAATTTGATAGCCACCAAACCTTAAAAGCCAATAAAACTAAAAAATTATAATTAAAATAGATATTCTCAACTAACATAGAAACAACCATTTGTTAACCCCTTAACAGTCTACTTGCACAATCTAACTAAACATGTCTTTCTCTCTTGTCATCCATCCATCGTGACATATTTACATATTTATAGGGAAGAAAAGGAAAAATAAGTGTGGATTGAATAGGATAATCTCCATCAATCTTTAATCACCAGTCATTTAATAACTAATAAACAACCCAAAACCAAAGATAAAGTTATACATAGTTAATGACTCGAGAGACTGCTTGCGCTATGGCCTATGCCCATACCTTGAGACAAGCCTTAGGTTCTTGTGGGTCATCTCCTAAAATTACAACAAAATATCAATTCATTTGTCTAATTGTAACGACCCCAAATCAGTAAGAAGCACTAATAAGAAATAATTCAAACAAGCATCCCTCAATGGTAAGAGATGCATTAGAAAATCATTATTAGGTTTATGTTTTATTTCCATTTAGGTTGATATTCCCATTTCAGTTGTAAACCATTTAGGAATTATTTTTTTTTAATAAGCGATATAATGTTGTGTTTAAGAATATATCAAAATTTTCACACATCTCTTTAAGAAAAGCAAGGGGTGTGAACTCTCTCGAATGAGTTCAGAGGTTCAGTCTCCCTCTAATGAGGTTAATCTTCTTCAATCTTCTATTTTTCCTTCCCTTTTGAATGCTTAAATCATCGTAACATATCAAAACTGTTACAATTGGTATCATAGCAATTTCATCAGGGGTGGGCATGGGCCGGGCCGGGCCCGGGCCTACCATAGCAATTTCAATATTTCATGTTAGCTTTTATGGTATGGCTCAAAAACTAGAAGAAAGGTTATGCGATGGAGTAATTCGACATGCAAGGGATTATAGAAATGATGAAATCTATGAAAGAGTCAATTCAAGGGTTAAAGGATGAACTAGCTTTGCATCAAAATAGTGAGTCTTCAATGATGCATGAGTCAGTTGGTCTTAAAACTGACGTACGCAAGAATCCAAGGATGGTTAATGGCACACTAACTACTGTAGTAGCTAAGGCTAGAGTTCCCATGCTTTAACAAAATAGAACCAAAGCCTTAGGTTAATCTAGCCAAGAGGTTCATGAAGTTCCACCAAATTTCTCTGGAGCAGTGTGTTATGGTTGCCTCTTTCAACCTTGAAGGTGAGGCCACTGCAATGGTATGATTGGCTGGAAACACAATTTGGTGTTATCTCTTGGCCCTCGTTTTCTAAAACACTACTCTCTCGATTTGACCCTCCCACAAAATAAGAAAACTATTTCAATGAGCTTAAGAATATTAAGTAGATTGAATCCCTTCAAGAGTACTAAGCGGAGTTTGAACAAATTTCTAGGAAACAATTTATAATTATAACTAATATTATATTGCAAAGCACTAGTTTAAAGATAAATTAGCAGAGAAAATGAGATAAAATAGGGAGAGGGAAGAGAGGAACTAATGAAGTGAAATTAGAAATCTTTCGCATGTATATTGTAGGGAGTCAAATGCATGTACTAAAGGAAATGGGCTATCCGCGTCACAACCATTTGCTTGTTTAATAGGGATTCATATCCTATAGTCCACTTTTTTGGTGCTCCATGGTGTTCCACAGACTATAGTTTGCCGATTCCTAGAGTTAACTCATTGACTCCCCTGAGTTGACTCCACTCCTAAGTTGTATGAGTCAAGTCATGTTGTTGACTCTGAACCATACTTAATTCATTGAGTCAAGCTACTAACTCAGTAGACTCATTTGACTCAAACCAATTCATGTGACTCAATGGAGTATTGTAAAGCTTAAAATGATCCAAAGCCAAGTTGAAACACAATAAGAAACTCTAATTTTCTTTTGGGGGGAGTTTAAGGTTTCTTTTCTAAAGTTTCCAGCAAATGATTTCTCAAAGATATTCAAAACCTTAGAAGAAAGACAGAGTAAATAACTTGGAAGAATAAAGACTAAAATGGTAGGAAGATAAGACTTTTAACTTAAATTTCTAACCATATAGACTTAGACATTAGGGATTGGGAGATATTTGGTTTTTATGCTTATGTTGAAAAGATGTACTTTGATTTTTAATATATTAATATTAATAGTACTTGTACTTTAGTTTGGACTTTAGAGTTATAATTAGTTACGTTTACCTTGCTATGGTATTAGACTATTAGTAGTTTGCATAATTTATTTTTAGATTTTCAAGTTATGATAACTACAAAATATTTTTATTTATCAAGAAAATGGACAATACCTGAGCCAAAATACTATGTGTAAGTTATTAATAATTTTTACTATTTTATAAAATAAGTGATATGACTCCCTTAGTTAACTCCAATGACAAGTCAACTCAACTCCTAAGCTGTCCAAGTCTGAGTAAAAAATCCAAGCCAGCAAACCTTGCCACAAACACAAAGCCCTCTTGCATGGGCCCCACCTCCTTTGTGTCTTGGAGTACCGTGGAGCACCAAAAAAGTGGACCAAAGGATACGGCTTTGTTGGATGGATTCATATCCTGTAGTCCACTTTTTTGTTGCTCCATGGTCCTCCACAGACACAAAAAGTGCATGGGCCCCACCCATTTGTGTCTTGGAGTACTGTGGAGCACCAAAAAAGTGGACAAGAGGATATGGCTCCGTTGGATGGATTCATATCCTCTAGTCCACATTTTTTGTGCACTAGTGGTACTCCAAGACACAAAGGAGGTGGAGCCCATATATTTTTTATAGAAAGTCTCTTTGCAAAAAAAAAAAAAAATGTATGGGCCCCACCTCCTTTGTGTCTTGGAGTACCAGTGGAACACCAAAAATGTGGACTAGAAGATACAACTCCCTACTGGTGGTAATTTTTAGCCTACAAGAGTGTCATGTAGAAAAATAAAGCAAACTTTTAAAGAAATAATCCAATTGTTGATGGCATGTATTAAGTGAAAAAGTTCAATATAAGACATTCAGCTGAGGTTTTTTTTTTTGTTGTTGTTATGGATATGCAAGCCCACTTGACCACCGCATTTAGAGGGACCTGCACTGGCACAAGAGAGGTGGGTGATGACTCATGATGCGCACAAGGATATTCGACCTCTGATCTTCCTCATGAAAGGACAATGCCTCAGCCAAATGAATACAAAGGCATTGGTGACATTCAACTGTGGTTGTTAAGGAAATTAAACACATGGCTAATCCAAAGAGCCCATAAAAGGTTCAAATCACCATATCATCCATCCACATGGCTAAAATAGGAGAGTTCATCTTAAGAAGACAACTTCCCAAAAAGATCCCCTTGTTGCTTGAGCTATTTTATGCTCAAATAACTTATAACAAATAGGGTTTTTTTATAGTTTTTTTTGTGCAAACATAATATTTTTTTTATTAAAAAACTTAAAACATGTGATGATCGAGACTCTCTAAATAAGTATTTTAAGCTAATCTTTTAACAAGAGTGCCAAATTCTATATCTAATTAACCTCCCCAACATTTATTTTGGTAGAGGGATACCATTGCTAATCAAGATTATCCATATGAAAATATGATAGGCGATTCTTTAGATGGGCCATTTAATCAGTGCCTAAGACCCATCAACCTAATATTCCATCATGTATTACTCTCCCTTAGTAATCTTAGTCATTGAAATTCTGATTTTTTTCATTGAAATTTTGAAAATGAAAATAGAAGGCTCTTTTTGGGTCTATAAGGAAAAAATTTTGTTTCGTTTTTATAATAAATATAGGAACATCTAAAGAATAAAAATATATATATAGAGGAAACTGCATTTGAGCATATTTACACCCTCTAGCACCCCTGTCAATAATACAAGAGAGGAGTAATTTTCCATATGAGGAGGAGAGTGTAAGATTAAGCCCCATCCAAGCCCCTTGCTCCACAATTCATGTATTAGAGCTTACCCATTTAAAAATAAAATATAAAAAAACAACCCAATTTCATATACCCCTAAGGAACACAACAACAACATTGTAAAATCTTGGTAGGCCCATTTATTGGTGGACCTAAAAATCGGATCAAGCCCAAAAGTACAATCTAAGATAGCTGTGAGTCTCAAACCTTTTTTCCAAATCTGTTGATAGCATTGGTTGGAACCTAAAGCTGCATGTGTTCGAATGTAACTCTTGAGCATGTTAACTGGATATCAATCCTATGACCAGGATACCGTACGTCCCCCCTCCATGAAAAAACCGTGGATGGATGTGAACTTTTTGATGGTTACATGGTTTGAATGAGTATCACATGGTAGTTAGATCATGTGAGTTTTCCACACAACGGGAAACCTAGCCTGCAAGATGTCACATCAACCATAAGGAAAAACCTCTTCGATAAGTGGTGGGACTTTCTGCCTCTATATAAGTTGGACATAGCCACATTAGATGCTTGAGAGAAAGTGTTAGTATAGATTAACTTGAGGACTATAAGCTAAGATTATCGAAATTAAGGGTGCTAACACTCCTACAAGGGAACTGGCTATGACATAGTCTCCTTGAGAGAGAGGTTCTGACAGTTGTGGAGCCAGCAATTTATCTTTAGGGGGGCCGAACTAAAACTATAATGATTAAATATATTTTATTTCTTTTTAACATATTATGTATTCTGTTATATATAGTAGTACAAAAAATATTATAAACACAATTCAAGATGTAATAAGGCATTTTATAGCCCAATAAATGTATAACAAAAAGTGTCCATGCATATTACTTATATCATCATATCCTTGTCCATGAATATTTTAAACATTAAGACTATGACGGAAATCTCAAAATAT
>JAOXJP010000008.1:15410947-15424999 GCA_025762735.1 Platanus orientalis | reverse complement strand
ATATATATATATATTGTATTTGTTTACTTAACCTAACATCGTATACAAATCTGGATATTTTGCGGATATTTAAAAATATGATCCATATTTGTATTTGTTTACTTAATTGAATATCATATACAAATCCGAATATCTAATTACACTTTCAAGTAGAGAAATTTAGATTTGAATGATGAGACAAATATTTGAGGGTTATAAACACAAGGTGAAGGAGAGAAGCGATGAGAGTGATAAAACTATTAGGGACAGCAAAAAGAAAAGAAGAACACTATAACATTCTAAAAATGAAAAAGAAAAAGACAATGTTAGAGAATTCTGTGTCATTAATTACAAAATGGAAGACAATGAGGATGATAAAGACAATAAAGACCTAGGAAAGAGATGGAAGATAATCAATGGAATCAAAACTAAAGAAGGGGAGATGACTATGTGGAGGAACGAGAGATGAGAAATGGGCTCAAATTAGGAATAAGGTATTCATATACTATATTCTATGTAACATAGTGTACAATATTATAATATTACTGTTAACCTATAACCATTGATTATGTATATCTGGATGGTACATGGCCTATAGTATTATAATATGACTAAGTAGACTATAACCATTTATAAGGTATATATTACAATATAAATAAAATTTTATATAATAACAAAAGATAATGATATTTAGCCCTGGAGGATCAATGTATATTTGTTTATGTTTTATTTAGGAGAATGATTGTCGGTGTTGACACAGGCTATGTAAACGTGCCATTGATTGACACATGTGTTTTTGAATTTGGTCTCTTTTTTTACAGTAGAACACTTTTTTGAACCCAAGCACATGGTGTCAGCTTATAATTCACCATAAAATGCTACAGACACTTTGTCATTACAGAGCATTTTCTTCCTTTATTTATAATCGGATTTTACTAAACTGATCGAAAATTTTACTGAATCAGATACAGATGGACCCACGAGCTGTACGAATTGGATATGCATATCTGGATCATTGATATCCCATGGTTAGAATCATCCTTCATTGCCCGATCCTTTGACTGTTTAGGGGCTTTGTCTAGCCTCTACATAACTAAAGCTCTTGTTATACCATGGTTGTTATTTATTGAAGGTATTGCCCTCAATGTGCTAGATGAGATTTGTAAATAGACCGAGATGTAGGCAGAGATGTCAAGCTGCTACCTTATTTTGAAGTTTTCATTTTCCCAAATTAGATCCTTTTTATAAAGAGCAGCAAGGGTTGGGGCTGGAATCCTTAACCAATGATTTGGATGGCCTTTTCCCTTTGCAGAGTCTCTTTAACTTCTTTTTAAAGTAATATCTTCTTAATTAAAGAGGAAGAAGCTTGGACTATTTAAAGCAAACAAAAAAGAAAGAATTTAAGTAATTTTCTTTTGGGTAAAACAAAGAAAGGAAAGCTAAGTATAGAACCGTTCTCAAATCCTGGGTTCAGCTGCCAGCCAGAGTCGAAACTAAGGAGATCAAAATTTGGCTGTGCACTTTACGTTACATTACATGTTGGAGAAAAGCATAAATCTTGCGAGTTCCCAAGGTCAGTGGGGCCATGAAAGTGCCACAACCTTCCATAAAATTATAATAATAGGATCATTCCAAATGAGCAAAACAATTGGAGAGAACCCTCCACAACCTCCTCTACTCTGCTTGCTTTTAACTCTTCACCTATCTCTATGCACTTGGTGTGTTTTGCAGCACCTCCTGAGACTGAGAGCTACCGCCGCTGTCACCTCTCTTCTAAGCCAACAAAGCTCTGCCATTTATCGGTGACAAAAGTGAATCAAACATAAAATAATAAAAGAAAGAGCTTTTCTCTAATCAAATTTTTTAATCTCCAGAGGCCCACCAAATCTGGTTTTCCCAATTTTAGTTTTCTCCATTAAAATCACAGTTATTTACCCATCCCGATTTGTACCCCCATTTACTCTCTCTAGATTCTCTCACTAACGTACAGTCTGATAAGGTGAATAAATGAACATCCACTCAGGCTACTCTGTCTCTGTTTCACTTTCTCTCTCTACAGCCCCGCTGTCGAAGAAAGCATCCCTACTTTGGGAAACGGAAGTACGGCCGACGGTCGCTGGACCATCGTCTTCATTACCCCAGTCTCCCTCTAACGTCGCCTCACCGCCGTTTCCTCTTTAGTTCTCTCTCTTAATAACACCAGTTGGTCTTTCCTTCCTTACAGTTCACGCCAAAAGCCTGCCTCTCTCTCTCTCTCTCTTTGCGATGGAAATAGAGCTCATTCTCTCGTTCTGTATATCGATTTCCTAAGTGGGTTTCTTGTTTTTTACTGTTTCTTTCTGTTTTGATTCGAGAATGGAGGAGAAAATGTTGTTGCAGAGGAAGAGGAAGAGGAAGGTTTTTCTATGTCTAGCAATGGTGGTTTTGCTGTTTCTCTCTCAGGTTGTTTCACCATCATCACTGGCCGACGAAGGTTGGGTTATTTACTTTGATTCTTTGTACGACTTCGATTTCCATACGAGCTTTTTCGTTTTAATCTTCTTCCCATTTCTCGATAGCTCCAAATAAGTGATATCTTGCTGTAAAATTCCTTTCGTTTGAGAAATCTGGTGCAGAAAGACTGTTAGTAGAACTTTGAAGTTCTTGACGAGCGAGAGCTTATTTTGTCAAATTCTAATACTTACAGAAATTCTTTGCTTTTATTCTTTGTCACTCTGTAACTGCTACTGGGTTGCTTTGAGCTCTGTATTTTTCTTAGTTTGGGTTTTTTACTATTTTTCCTTTTCCCTCTTTTCTTTTTGTTAATATTATACTATTTTGCTAAAGGGTTAGTTTGTCGGTATAATGTGTTGCAGGAAAAGCTCTATTGTCGATTAAGGGTTCTTTTAGCAATGTAGCTAATGTGCTTCTCGATTGGGACTATCTGCGCAACGAGGATCACTGTTCTTGGCGAGGGGTCACCTGCGACAACGCCACCTTCTCAGTTGTTTCTCTGTATTTACTCTCTCTCTTCTTTTCATTTTGTAACTGGTTTTAGTTTCTTTTGTTTTTCAGTAAAATCATCAATGATGGAGTTCTGTTTTCTCGTATAGGAATCTGTCAACTTTGAATCTGGGTGGAGAAATTTCTTCCTCCATTGGAGATCTTACCAACTTACAAGTCATGTATGTTCTCCTTAGTTTTCTCGTTTAAAGGGTATTGTTTTATTAGCTCTTTGCATCTACTGCTACTAGATATCAGTTATTTATTTCTTTTAAATGTGCAGAGATTTGAAGGGAAATCGACTAACCGGGCAAATCCCAGATGAGATCGGCAACTGTGTATCTCTAAAACTCCTGTAATTTCTATACTTACCTAAAATTTGTTTGTTTTTTAGTTAGTTTTTTATAGTTGCGTTCCATGGAGATATGGTTTGTGAAGTTAGCTATCTTATACCACTGGGTGCTTTGCCGTGAGCAGGGATTTATCTGGTAATTCTCTTGAAGGAGATATACCCTTTTCGATCTCCAAACTTAAGCAACTAGAAGAATTGTAAGTTTGTCTACCTAGAATGCGACTTTACTATAAGTCGAGTACTTCGTTGCATGTAGAACGTAAGTACTTCTTGGTCAAGGGCTTGAGAGAATTCTTGATGCAGGACTTTGAAGAACAACCAGTTATCTGGTCCAATTCCTTCAACCCTGTCCCAGATCCCAAATCTTAAAACTCTGTGAGTTCTTACCTTATAAGGGTGTACTGTATTTATGATAATTTGGTTTGATATTTGGAGCTAATTTTTGCAATTTTCTGAATCAATTTCTATCATCCACCAGTTAATATTTTACCTTGTTTTTCTTCACATGAGGTGCTGGTATTGGTTGTGGCCATACTTGTATTGTGACATCTATTGTGGAAAGCTGGACGATCATTGGAAGCAATGAAATATACTGCAATGTGGAATGTAGTCAGTCTAGTGGCCTTTATGATAAATTTATTGATGTGCATTTTTTTTGTGCTACTTTATATTTCAGGGATCTTGCCCAGAACCAGCTTACAGGAGACATACCCAGGCTAATCTACTGGAATGAAGTGTTGCAATATCTGTGAGTATATTGTTTGTTATCTGTCTGTCTAATTGTCTGCTTTTATTACTTATTTAAAAAACTGCATCATGCTCTGTTCTTGTGGATTGGGGTTGTGATGGTTTTGCAGAGGACTCCGGGGCAATTCGCTGACTGGAACATTGTCCCCTGATATGTGCCAACTAACTGGCCTGTGGTACTTGTGAGTAGTTTATATCCTATTGTAACATATGTTGATTATTCTCCATCAGGGTTGCCCGATGGTAGCTTTAAATTTCGATTGATGTTCCCCATAATTGTCAGCTTTGAAGTATGATTTATTTATCTCATATTTGTCTTCACAGTGATGTGAGAGGGAATAACCTAACTGGCACAATTCCAGATAACATCGGAAACTGTACAAGTTTTGAAATCTTGTAAGTTCATTGTGTATCCTAATATTTGAATTGGCTTGTATGTTCTATCTTCTTATGCTGATGATCTACTTTTATCTGCGAATCAGGGATATCTCATACAACCAGATTACAGGGGAAATTCCTTACAATATTGGTTTCCTGCAAGTGGCTACCCTGTAATACTTTTTTTCTCTCTTAGTCTAGCTTCTTTAATTCTGTATTATTGTATTATGTATTTATTTTTTATTTTTATAATTAGAAATCAAGGTTTATGTTCCTTTTCCATTCTGAAATAATACCTACTGCTGCTTATTTGGTGAAGACTTGTTTTTTATTTAGTATTGTATTGGATGAAATTCATGGTTTGGGATTTTTGGTTGCTAATGCCGAAAGTTTATTTATCAGGTCACTTCAAGGTAATAGGCTTACGGGGAAGATTCCAGAAGTCATTGGTCTCATGCAGGCCCTTGCTGTTTTGTAAGCATACATGATACTGTTGTGTGCTCTGACATCTGTGTATTCGTCTGTTGCAACAACTATTGGCAACCTATTATACCAGAAAATCAAAGTAAATCTCATTGACCCTGTTAGAAAGATATTCAAGAGCTCTATTGTTGACCTTTCAGGGATTTAAGTGAGAATGAACTGGTTGGACCAATTCCACCAATACTTGGCAATTTGTCATATACTGGCAAACTGTGAGTTCCAAGACTTTAGCAAGCATATTTATGTTCATGATTGTAACCTCAGTTTTTAGTGCCCTGATAAATTATCTTGGTTCATGATCATTCAGGTACTTGCGTGGTAACAGGCTTACTGGAACAATTCCACCAGAACTTGGGAATATGACAAAACTTAGTTATCTGTAAGAGCTTTACTCCCATATAATAAACTGATGAAAGAGTGTTCTAATTGTGGTAGTGGTTGCTAATCCATTTAATGCACAGGCAGCTGGACAACAACCAGCTAGTTGGTGGGATTCCGGCAGAACTGGGAAAACTGGAAGAGTTGTTTGAACTGTGAGTTGCTGATGCTCCACTTACAGATTCTTTACTTTTCTTTCTACCATTTAATCAGATTATGACTCCTGAAATCTCATATATCGTTGTTGTAGAAATCTTGCACATAACAATCTTGAAGGCCCCATTCCACAGAACATCAGCTCTTGCACTGCACTGAACCAATTGTGAGCCCTTTAACTTCTGCAGCAGTGTGTTCTGAAATTAGGATCTGACAAATATAATGTTACATTTTTGTTTCAGTAATGTACATGGTAATCGTTTGAATGGTTCCATTCCATCTGGGTTCCAGAATTTAGTGAGTCTGACGTACCTGTAAGTTTTAATTTACTTTTGAAATAAATCCCTTTTATTGGAAATTTTCTGAATACATCCCTCTCCTTTATTGACTTCATTTTAAATTTCTACCCACAGGAATCTCTCTTCTAACAATTTCAAGGGAAGGGTTCCAGTTCAGTTGGGGAGAATTATCAATCTTGATACACTGTAAGTTTTCCAATAGTGGATTTTGCATTCAACTTGATGAAGGAGCTTTTTATTCTAATATCATGCAATTCCAGGGATCTATCCTACAATGGTTTTTCGGGGTCAGTTCCTGCTTCCATTGGTGCCCTGGAGCACCTTCTTACTCTGTAAGTGAAGACGTTTTCGAGGCAGTTGACAGTTTGGCCATGTTCATTTATTTTGCGTTGTCTCATTTGCATTATCTGGTTTGTAGGAACTTGAGTAGAAATTATCTCAATGGACCCATACCTGCTGAGATTGGGAATTTAAGAAGTATCGTAATCATGTGAGTTACTTACTAAAGCTGATGTTGTCCTTCCCTTTCCAGTTTTTTCTCAGGGCACTTTAACTGCTGTTATTTTGATGATATTAATCCTTGCTAATTCCTGCACTTGTAGTGATATGTCGTTCAACAAGCTCTCTGGCAGGATTCCTGAAGAGTTGGGTCAGTTGCAGACTATTGTTGCTCTGTAAGTTGACCTTTCATTTTGAGCTACAAAGAAAGCAATCATGTTTGGGATATGTGTGTGATTTCATTATATCTAATTGCGTTTCTTTTGCAGTATTCTGAACAACAACAATCTTCATGGGGGTATCCCTGTTCAGATAACCAATTGTTTCAGTCTTGTCACTTTGTGAGTTCGTTAATCATGCTCTTGCTTTTCTGCAAAATGCTGAGATACTGACCCTTGTAGCATTCAGGAATCTATCATACAACAACTTATCAGGAGATGTTCCTCACGAGAAAAACTTTTCGAGATTTCCATCAGAAAGGTAAAGGCTAGCCAAACCTTATTTTGTATTGAATGTCTACGGTATTTATTTGGTTTTGATGTTTTTTTAATCGACAGTTTCTTGGGGAATTCATTATTATGTGGCAACTGGCTGGGATCATTCTGTGCACCCTATGTGCAGGAATCCAAAGGTCAGTTTTCTAATTAAGATTGCTTAATCTATTGAATGTATCTTTTGTGACTAATCCCACTCTTTCTTTGTTACAGCTATCATCTCCACAGCTGCAGTTGTCTGTATAACCTTGGGCTCTATCACATTGTCATTGACAATACTATTTGCAATTTATAGATTTAGCCAACAAAAGCAATTTATGAAAGGATCAAACAGCACTGTTCAAGGCATGTTTACATTGTGACATACATTTCTGAAAGTTAGTGTTTGGCTTTCCATGGTCCTTATATGCTTCTTTACATTCCAGGTCCTCCAAAACTTGTAATACTTCACATGGACATGGCTATTCACTCCTATGACGATATCATGAGAATGACTGAGAATTTGAGTGAGAAGTACATTATCGGCTATGGTGCTTCAAGCACAGTGTACAAGTGTGAACTGAAGAGCTCCAAGCCCATTGCCATTAAGCGGCTCTACACTCGGTATCCACAGAACTTACGGGAGTTTGAGACTGAACTTGAAACCATTGGCAGCATTAGACACAGAAACCTTGTCAGCTTGCATGGTTACTCACTCTCTCCTCACGGAAACCTCCTATTCTACGATTACATGGAAAATGGTTCCCTCTGGGATCTTCTGCATGGTTTGTTTTCTTGTATGCTGGCTGGTTTAGGTTACTTTGTTGTCATCCTTCCATTTGTGATAATTGATGTTTTTCTTTATTAAAATTTTGAAATACAGGACCATCTAAGAAGGTTAAACTTGACTGGGATACACGGCTAAGAATAGCTATTGGAGCTGCCCAAGGGCTTGCCTACCTTCATCATGATTGCAACCCCCGCATTATTCACAGGGATGTCAAGTCCTCAAATATCCTGCTGGATGAGAACTTTGAAGCACATCTTTCTGATTTTGGGATTGCCAAGTGCATCTCATCTACCAAGACCCATGCCTCAACTTTTGTAATGGGTACTATTGGCTACATTGACCCTGAGTATGCACGAACCTCTCGTCTTAATGAAAAATCTGATGTTTACAGTTTTGGGATTGTTCTCCTGGAGCTACTCACTGGGAAGAAGGCTGTTGATAACGAATCCAACTTGCATCAATTGGTTTGTGGATTCATAACACATTGAGCTTCAACAAGATATGGCAAGAGTAGTGTGTTACTTTATGATTTTACCCCATTAATTTTATTTTATTTTTGTTCAGATAATGTCCAAGGCAGACGATAACACAGTGATGGAGGCAATTGATCCAGAGGTTTCTGTAACATGCACGGATCTGGGCCTTGTTAGGAAGACATTCCAACTTGCTTTGCTGTGCACCAAGAGGCATCCCTCCGAGAGACCAACCATGCACGATGTGGCACGAGTGCTGGTCTCCTTGTTGCCAGCTCCACCCTCTAAGCTCTGCAATACCCATCCGAAGGCAATCAACTATGCACAGTTCGTGGTGAACATGGAAGGAAAGCAGCAGCAGCAACATCAAGATCGGCAAGACAATTCATCAGATGCCCAGTGGTTTGTGAAGTTCGGTGAAGTTATATCAAAGAACACCCTATGACTGAACTTTGACCCCTTATTTTGAAGGATAAGGAGGTTATAAGGAGGTCCTAAGATTTTGTTCATGTGAGTTGCCTTCTCTATATCATGGGTTTGTATTTGGCTTTGGGCATATACTAAAGTAGTTTTCCAACTCCAATTTGGGTTTTGATTTTAAAGAAACTGTTTTTAAGTGGAAAAAAAAAAAACAAAGAAAAAGGAACAAGCATTAGCATTTTGTCTGGGCAGTTGGTGGTATTAACTCTTGCTGTACAATGAATCTGTGGAATTTGAGGTGGGATTTTGCTGAATCATTAAAAGGTGTTTAGTGCTGTTGATACAAGTCTATAATGGAGGTAGTAAATTTCATAATTTGTCTGTGGATTGTCATAAAAACTTAAGTGGAGTAAATTTGCAACTGCTGCTGTGAAGAGAGTCACGGGTATTGTTTAGTGAAAGATAAAATCTGTGTATCCTTGTACTGTCACCCGTCGCCCTTGCCTGCCTCGCATCTACCGGCGTCCAGCTATCTCTCTTAGCTACGCATTAACTGTAGTGGGGTCTGGGCTTTGATTATTGTACGGATAACGATAGTGCGCACATGCCGATGCGGTCGCGAGGGCCACATGCCCAGCCAAGCTAGGAATCGGGAAGGATAGTTCTACTTCCTCCTAGGCTTCTGGTGCAATAACTTCTCCATCTCAATTCAAGCGAAGAGGAAAAGTGATAGGATAGGGAAAAATCCTATGAGAATGATTTGTGTTGATACAGACCTCTATATATGTGCCATTGATTGACACAAGATGTATTTTTGAATTTGGTCTCTTTTCATATACATTTTTAACTTTAACACTTTTTTGGACGTTTTTAACCCTCAACATAACATGTGTCACCTTATAATTCACCATAGACACTACAGACAGTTTCATCAGAGCATTTTCCTCGTTTATGAAATGTTATATATATATATATATAAAATTTAAAAAAAGAAAAAGAAAAACGAACTAGCTGGGTTTGGGCCAACTAAAATCTTAAGCCCTAGGTAACAGAATGGAACTCCCACCCCTTCCCACCTTTCTGTAAAGCTTGTGATTTTTCCAGCATTTTTGTTGTGTTGATACCTGCGCCCTTGTTTCTATGCTTAACTTTTATTTTGGCATTAATGGACAAAGCAATTAATTCCAACAATTAAATCAATACAACAAATTTTAAAAGAATAAATAAATAAATTATGGCATCGGTCAGCCTATTAAACAAGCACGTTGCTGCTTGAAAAAAGGGGTTTTCTGTCTTTTTGCCTTTTAAATGGTTTTGTCTTTTTTGTGTGTTTTGTGGGAGCGTATATGCGCACCTCAAGTTTTTGTAGACATACCTCATACCTTCCTCGTTCGTCTGCTCCCTCTCCATTCTTCTCTATTTAGGCTCTCTAACACCTCAAAAAAGCTACACATTGTCATTCTCAAACAAAAACTCAACTAATGGAGCATGAAGGAAGTGAAATGGAAGCCTTGGGGTAAAAAAAATTCCAAGTTTATAATTGTTTTTTTTTTCTTCCATCGTGTTTGACATTACAGGGCTGAACAGACTTTAGCATGTTCGGCACTATGATAAAGCCTGTTCGGCACTATGATGCCGAACAATATTAATCATGTTCGGTACCAAACAGATAAACAAACAACGATAGTATTAACAATAAACAACGATTTCTATAGAAATAAACAAAAGGTGCATAACCACCGAAATAGAAACAAATAAGTGAGGAAACTGGAAGAGAAAGACAACGGAAATCATAAGAAGGTGATCTGGACAGTGATCCCAGTCTGCCTTAAACAAGCAACGAGATGGCCTTTTATAGAAAATAGAGATGCCAGAATTCAAACAAACTTAAATTATACATAAGACACGTATTAAGAGAGCCACGGGAAGTCCATGTGAACACAACAAGTGCTTGTTTGCCTGCTCATTATTTTAATCGCTGTTGAACTTGTCCGGGTCATCTTAGTGACTGACAAAAGGGGAAGAGTCGGCTAAGTTGTCTCCAAGGGTTCCTGTGCGGTCAAAAAAGTTTTCTTAGGCCGTGAACATTCGCTGGGAGATGGGATGTTATGGGTCCGCGAAGGGATTTACAACAAATTTTGGAGGGATTATAGCAAATTCGACATTATTGATTGAGCACATTTGATCTTTGAAGATGACCCATGCTGTCAAGTGGGACTCGTAATGTTTTTCCAGGTTGTAAGAGTACCATTGGATTAATTCTGCTCGTGGGTCATGTGTGTAGTACACCAGCTTTGCTTGCTCATCTGTGACGAGATCTGTGGGGCTTTTGAGAGTGATGGCTTCATACTTCTGATGGTGGGTCTGCAAAAGTTGTTGCCATGTAGTAATGGGGGGAAACTACTAGAGGCATTTCATCAAGTCGGCTTGGTTGAGGGTCAGGGCATTATTAATGAGGCATTGGTGGATATAGGCTAAGAGACGGGGTGCATAAAAAATGAAGGCTATAGTTTGGGCTTCAAAAAGGTACCAGAGATAGCAAAGTGTCTCCTTGGGACATGGTAGTAATTTCTGAGGACATGATGAATGATGAATGGGTAATCTAGGTGGGGAAGGTGTTTGAAGATTCTTCTATGCTCGAAGATTGGTATTTCTAAAAAGCTGTGAAAGTTCGCGGTGCTTCTCTTAGATTAGAGAAACTGGAGCACCTGATTTCTGACCTCGAATGGTAGATCATGGACCGGCTGTAGGGGTAGACTAGGGGAGTAGGCATTAGGGATTTCTGGGGTTGTCGGGAGAAGTAGTCAGCAAGGAGGTTTGTTGTTCCCTTTATGTTTTTTACCCGGAAGTTCCATTGGGAAAACCAATTTGCCCATCGAAGAAGTTGTGGATTTGGTAGTAGCTTCTTTTTGAATTGAAGCATGTGGGGAAATGAGCTCATATCCATTTCAATGTGAAAATGGTGACCAATGAGATGAAATTGGAATTTTTCTATGGCCCTTTTGACCGCAAGGATTTCTTGGAAGCTAGAGTGGTCGTTTTGTTTAGCATCTGAGAATGTGCCACTCTTGTATCCACATGTATGTCTTTTGCCTTGGACTTTTTTGCAAAGAATTGCGCCCCATTGGGTTTTGCTAGTGTTGGTTTGAATGATTCTGGTGCCTGCTCCTGGGATCTGCAGGGGTGGGAGTTAGGTAGAACATTGCTTAAGAAAATGGATTGCTTTAGAGTGCTGCTTGTTCCAAGGTGGGGCATCTTTTTTGAGAAGCTAAGAGAGACATGATCTATGACTTGCGATATGGGGGACGAAGTCTACCATATAATTGACCAAGCCAAGGAACTGTTGGATCTGCTTTGCAGATGTAAGCTGGTCAGGAAATTCTTGCAAAATGGTTGAGATGTGTGGTTGAAGGGAGTATTGGCCATTGGAAATGTGCATTCCTAGGAAGTCGACTGTCGTGGTGCCAATTACCATTTTCTTCTTGGTGAACATGTTGCCATAATGCTGGGAGAACTGATGGAGTAATGCTTTGTAAGTTTCTGTATTTGGAGAAAACAAAAGAATGTCATCTATATAAATTAGGGCATTGCTAAGGATTGGTTTAAAGATGGTGACCATTGCTTTTTGAAAGTGAGAGGGAGCATTTTTTAGTCCAAATGGAATTACTGTCCACTGGTAATGATGGTTCGGGAGACAAAAATCTGTTTTAGGCCGGTTAGAGGGATTGATGTCAAGCTGCCAAAATCCTACTTTAAGATCAAAATTTGAAAAAATGTGAGCATTAGTAAGGTGCTGGAACAAAGAAGCTCTTTGGGCAATGGGGAACTTGTCATCTGCAAGGAAGGCATTTAAAGGTTGGTAATTTATGACCAGTCGTAGTTTGCCTCTTACTTTTTCAGCTTGTTTGTTAACATAAAAGGCTTCACATGCCTATGGGGAGGTTGTTGGTTCGATGAGGCCTTCCTGTTGGAGTTGCAGAAGTTCTTGAACTGCTTGAGTGTAATGGGAAGGGTTCATGCTTCTGTGGCTTGCATGAGTTGGGTTAACATCTTCATTAAGCTTGAAAGGAAGGGAAACAAAGAATTCAGAGTTCTTCCAGAGGGGATGAGGGTTCTTGGTGAGAAATTCTGTGTGGGATTCGGCACAATTGTGGGTTTGTAGAGTTTTTGTAATGTTAAAAAGTGGGTTAGGATGATGAAGATAAAGATTTGAGAGGGGGGACCAAGGGAGGAAGTATTATTTATATACAAGGCCATTGGTGGTCCATCGGAGGTTAGGGATAGTGTAGAGAATGTCAAACTCGATGATAAATCTTTGCCTAAGTTTGGATCCGAGAACCTAATGTTGGATAATGAGGGAATGAAGAATTTGGATGTGAATGGGTTTGCAGATTTGGGGGATTTCAAAGTGGGCCCCATTGGCTACTTTGAAATTTTGGAAAAAAGGTTTCCAATGTGAGGGGGGTAAGAGTTCAGGGTTGATGATGGAAATAAATGCGCCTGTATCAAAAAAGGCGATAACAGGAAGAGGTTTGGCATAGGTTGAAAACATGATTAATATTGTTCGGCATCATAGTGCCGAATAGGATAAAGCCTGTTCAACCCTGAGATGCCGAACAAAAATAGAAAGCTGAATTTTCTTTTAGCAGCCCAATGTCTCGACCCGCTGCAATCGGATTGGTGATGAAATGGTGATAGATTACAACAATGAATTCACCATGCACGAGGTAAAAAAAGTGTATGTAACTGATAGTGTGACTAGTGTGTATAACAATTTGGATGAACTTGATGTTATTATTGTTCTCCTATGTGTAGATATACAATAGTTGGGCGGCATTGGTTAGGTGGGCGATGGATGTTGGAAAGAAAAATGGGTTTGTTGTAGTTATTAAGAAGTCAGATTCTCGTTCTAGAGTAAAAAAACCAGGTCTGACCCTTGCATGCGAGCAGAGTGGACAGTATAGAGAAGATAAGAGGGCAAGAAATGTCAGCGGGGTCGTAAGGGACAAGGGAAAGGACACCAAAAAGTGTGAATGTTCATTCCAACTGAAAGGAAAGAAGTTACCCACTGATAACGATTGGTGTTTGCTAGTTATATGAGGGTGCATAATCACCCTGCTGTGGATCATCTCGAATGTCACTCTTATGTGGATAGATTGTCAGACGGAGAGTCCTCACTTTTGAAAGATATGTCTAAGAGTAACGTTCGACCAAAAGACATATTAAGTGCAATGTAGCAAAAAGATGCCCTCAACATGACTACAATATCCGCAATATATAATGCGCGAGCTAAACAAAAAAGGGAAGAGAAGGTTGGTAGATCTCAGATGCAACACTTGCTTGGATAATTGGCCAACTATAATTACATCAAGTGGCATTGGGTAGCTGAAGACAACGAGACTGTCACTGATATTTTTTGGGCACACTCGGCTTCTATGGACCTTGTGCATACATTCTCAAGTATTTTGATCATGGATTACACTTATAAGACAAATAGATATCGCATGCCGCTGCTAGAGATTGTGGGCTTGACGTGTACTAATCTGACTTTTTATGTGGCATTTATATATCTTCAACATGAGAGGGAGGATAACTTTGTATGGGCACTAGGTGTCCTACATAGTGTCATGGATGACAGTGCTCT
>JAOXJP010000008.1:15394224-15405228 GCA_025762735.1 Platanus orientalis | reverse complement strand
CTTTCTTATGCATCAACTTGAGTTTATAATCTTTCCAAGAGGATGGAAACTTAATGATCACAACATTTACTTGATATTTTGGGGGCAGCAGCATTCTAATAGCAAATATAGCATCAATAATCTTTTGTAGCTCTTGAATCTATTCCAGAATTGGTCGGTTATAAACAATTTTATATTCCATGTAGTTTTGGACTTATAACTTTTGGTTGCCATCCTCTTCACTGAAATAGATCATTTTTACGGCATCCAAAAGTTCCATAATAGTCTCGGGGGCCCATAGTAGTCTCGGGGGCATCCAAAAATCTCGGGCTTAGGAATAAATACTTGTATTTTTAGGGCATCCAAAAGTTCCATAGCTTGGTGGGCCCATAGATCATTTGTAAGATTACATTTTTTTTATTTATTACATATATTATTATTGTGATTGTTACTGGCATAGAAAGATTGAAATTCGATCTTAAATCTTGGTTTGCAATCATGTAGTACCTCTCACTCTGATGCTCTCTTTGTATACCAACTTGCAGGATTGAGTATAGTATGATCATTGATGTAGAGGAGAAGGGCCTTATTATACCAGGAAAGGTTAGTTGATTCTATGTTACCCAGATGTGTTTGGGTAGGACTGTCACATCCATGTTAAACATTTTTAACAAACTTGAGTAACCCTCTGGAAGAGAACTATGTTTTCAAACCTTAATCTTTTCATATATCAAAATTAATGGTTAGTTGTTTGTCTGCATCATCATTAGGGTGTATCTCCACCTTAATGATCCTCATCCCATGTCAGGTGCCGGTCTTACCACTTGGATTGATTCATATATGGAACTGTAGGAAGATGGATCACTGCCCAATCCAGATACGGCTCTATTCATATAGGAGGGGGAGGGGTGTACTTACCAGTTTAGCATTATTATGACAGGATTATAGGACTATGTTATGTATCATAGTGTCAGCTTCTCTAAACCCTCCTTGAATTCATCCTATGCTGATCAATTTTGCAGATAGTGACCAGCATTTTTTTTAATGGTAATAGATTTATCAAAGAGGGCAGGAGCAAGAAAACAAACAAAACACTTCACCAAGAAGGTGAAAGTAAACAAAAGGATTGTGATCAGTATTACCACTTCTAAAAAATATATTAAATAGTTACCAAATTACAAAGTTATGCTATATCTTTTTTTACTTCCGCAAAATTGTGGCAAGTTATGAACTACATTAGGCGGATAGTGAACAACTAGTATGAAATCTGTGGCAACTAATGCTAAACATGGTACAAGTTGAAGGAAATGGGAAACCAATATACCCACTGAAATTTGTCCTAAATCGCCTGTGATTTTTAGCTATTCAAAGTTAATGTTTCTAATGTAGATGGATACTTTTTTCACTATAGTGTAAGTGTCTATCTCTTTATGCTGATTCTTTCTATTTTTGGGTTGAAAGATGAACACACTTTTATCCTATTGCTAATCATTTTCATTTTATATGTTTTCTGTTGGAGCAGGTCTCTATATTTTATGAAAATGGTCGCCCTGCAGAGGGGAAAGGAATTGGACGAAGAGTGATTGATAAAGTTCGCGAGACTTATGACACAGAGCTAGTTGGAAAGGACTTTGTGTATGATGGAGAAAAGAGCTTGTTTACGGTTGGGCCTCTTCCCCAAAATAAGCTTGAATTCACTGTTATGCTTGAAGACATCTCCTCATATAGGTACACATGTGGGTTGGGTTTGGAGTTTAGTTTCAGATGTCTAGTCATATCATTTTACCTCTAGATCTAATGTGGTTGTTACTTTGTATCTAGAACTTTCTTTTCCTTTTTAAAGTGGCATTCTCCTTATTTTTTTGGCTTTTATTGTCAACTGTTTATTGAAATCATCTACTTGGTGCCCTTTGAATGTACAGAGATTGGAAGGGGAATCAATTAACTGGGCAAATCCTAGATGAGATCGGCAACTGTGTTTCTCTAAAACTTCTGTAATATCTCTACTTCTCTATCATTTTCTGTGTTTTTACTTGTTAACTTGTTAGATTATACCCTAGTTTATGTTTACACTGCTATGGCTTCAGAAGTCAGGTATCATATATGAATGGGTACTTTGCCTAGAGCAGGGAGTTGTCCGGTAATTTGATTTATGGTGACATACCCTTTTCAATATCTAAGCTTAAGCAACTTGAAGGATTGTAAATTACTCACTGAAAGTTCTTTTAAAATTTTTCATTGACCCTACACTTGTTTTTTAGTTAAGGACTTGAGCAAATTTATGGATGCAGGACTTTGAAGAATAATCAGTTGACTAGTCCAAATCCATCAACATTGTCTCAGATTCCCAACCTTAAAACTCTGTGAGCTCTTATCTTTCACGAAATCACTATATTTATAATAATTTGTATTTTTTTTTGTCTTAAACTTTAGGGATATAATTTTTTAGACTTCTAAATTGATTTCTATAATTTGCCAGTTGCTTTATTTGATTCACCTTCCTCTCGTGAGGTGGTGTTAATGAATGTTGCGACAGTGGTGCCGTGGCAGTTATATTTGATAGCTACTTTGACTTGTGTATATCTTTTGATGATAATTAGAGGCAATCCAATGCCACCAGGTGGCATTTTGCTAATTCGTGTTTTCTGTACTAACAAATTCTTTTTTTTTTTTCAGGGATCTTGCTGAGAACCAGCTTACAGGTGAAATACCCAGGCTTATCTACTGGAATGAAGTATTGCAATATCTGTGAGTATTCTATTTTTCTGGCATATTATTTCTAGGTGCCGAATGTAGCTTTTTTTGTGTAAATTTCTTTTTTCATGTATAATGAATAGCATTATGCTGTGTTAATTTGAATTGGGGTGTTATGGTGTTGCAGAGGGTTACGTGGCAACTCGCTGACTGGAACATTGTCCTCTGATATGTGCCAATTGACTGGTCTTTGGTACTTGTGAGTGTTTATATTCTGTTGTCACATATGTGGATCAGTCTGTCTCAATTATTCAATGATAGCTTTGACCTGTGTTTGATATATCTCATATTTGTTATCACAGTGATGTGAGAGGCAATAATCTAAGTGGAACAATTCCAGATAACATCGGAAATTGTACAAGTTTTGAGATCTTGTATGTATCTAAGTGCATTCCAATATTAGAATTGCTTGCTTGTTCTAATGCTGATCAGCTGATGATTTTCAATCAGGGATGTCTCATACAACCAGATTACAGGGGAAATTCCTTATAATATTGGGTTCCTACAAGTGGCTACGTTGTATGTCTTTCTTATCTTACATTTTTCATTCCAAGAGTATTAAGGGACTTGCTTGTTCAGCATTCATTAGTTGAGTTTTCCGCTTTATAATATTTTGGTTGCTAATGACAAACAATTCTTTTATCAGGTCACTCCAAGGAAATAGGCTTACAGGGAAGATTCCTGAAGTCATTGGTCTAATGCAAGCTCTTGCTGTTTTGTAAGTTGATGTGTGATGTTTTGAACATTTGGGCATCTGTCATCTGTAATAATATAGGAAGCCTTTTATGATAGAAAATCATAATTATTCCCCTTGACCCTGTTTGTAAAGAGATTGATGAACTTCTTTCAGGGATTTAAGTGAGAATGAACTGGTTGGACCAATACCGGCAATACTTGGCAACTTGTCTTATACTGGAAAATTGTGAGTTTTATCCAACCAAAGAAATGCACGAACTCATGATTGTTATCTCACTCTCAAGGGCCTTGACTAACTTTTCTGTTTGATAATTGTCCAGGTACTTGCATGGTAACAGGCTTACTGGACCAATTCCCTCAGAACTGGGGAATATGACAAAACTTAGCTATCTGTGAGAGTTCTTGTCTCATACAATTAGACTGCCGAGAGTTGGTGTTTTGCTTCTATCTGTTTGTTGTTGACTATCCATTACATGCACAGGCAGCTGAACAACAATCAGCTAGTTGGAGAGATTCCGGCAGAACTTGGGAAGCTGGAAGAACTGTTTGAACTGTGAGTTTTGGTGTTGTATTCCCATTAAGATTATGTGATTACTTTTTTGTTATTTCTTTCTGTTGGATTTTGCCTTCTGAATTCTATTGTGTCTTGCTTTTTAGGAATCTTGCCAATAATAATCTCCAAGGCCCCATTCCACAGAACATCAGCTCTTGTACCGCATTAAACCAATTGTGAGACTTTTAAACTTTTGCTGAACTTGTCCCCTGAGATTTGGATGTATGATTTGATGTTACCTTTCTGTTTCAGTAATGTGCACGGTAATCAGTTGAATGGTTCCATTCCATCTGGGTTCCAGAATTTAGTGAGCCTAACATACTTGTAAGTGCTGAATTCCCTTTTTACAAAACTCCCCTTTACAGATAATTTGCCAATTGCATGTGCAACTTGTTTTGCTTTCTTAATTTTACATTTCCATTGCAGGAACCTCTCTTCCAACAGTTTCAAAGGGAGGATTCCCTCCCAGTTGGGGCGAATTATAAATCTGGATACACTGTAAGTTGTGAGTGTGTAATGGATTGCCTTAGCATTCAATTTAATAAAGAAAGTGTATTAATCTGATATCATACAATCCAGGGATCTATCTAGCAATGATTTCGCAGGTCCCATTCCCGCTTCTGTTGGTGCCCTGGAGCATCTTCTTACTCTGTAAGCAAAGGTTTAATTTGAAGCCATTAGTACTAGGGTCATGTACAATGTTATTTTCTTATTTGTATTATCTACTCGACAGGAACCTGAGTAGAAATCGTCTCAATGGAAATGTGCCTGCTGAATATGGGAACCTCAGAAGCATCCAAATTCTGTGAGTTATTACTACAATTTATGTTGTCCTCACCTTTCCCATTGTTCTCAGGGCAGTGTAACTGCTTTCATCTCATTTATTTTAACCCTACTAATTTCAACTCATGCAGTGATATATCATTCAACCAGCTCTCTGGTGGGATTCCCGAAGAGTTGGGTCAACTGCAGAATCTTGTTTCTCTGTAAGTTCATCTTTCATTTTAGATTACAAGGATAACAATCACATTGAGACTTATAAGATCCAAATGTTAAGCCACTTTCTACTGTTTTTTTACAGTATTCTGAACAATAACCATCTTCATGGGGGTATCCCAGCTCAGTTAACCAATTGTTTCAGCCTTGTCAATTTGTGAGTACCTTCTTTATTCCTTCTGCTTTTTCCCAGACAGCAAAATTCTAATCCTTGTCGGTTTCAGGAACCTCTCTTACAATAACTTATCAGGAATTGTTCCACCCGCCAAAAACTTTTCAAGGTTCCCATCAGAAAGGTGTGTTCTGAAACTAGTCTTGTTAGTTACCAAATTGGATGGTATATGTATATTTATATTTGATGCTTTTTTATTTTTCTTGACTGTCAGTTTCTTGGGAAATTCATTTCTGTGTGGCAACTTGTTGGGATCATTCTGTGGTCCAAATGTGCAAGAATCCAAAGGTATCAAGGCAAGAAATGTTAGTTATCTAATAAAGAATGTGTAGTCCCTTGGAGGCATCTTTTTTACTCACCACACTTGGTTGCTCTCCTGTTACAGTTATCATATCCAGGGCTGCGATTGTCTGTATAACCTTGGGTTCTATCACACTGTTGTTGATGATCTTGGTTGCGATTTATAGATCTAACCAACAAAATCAATTTACAAAGGGGTCGCACAAAACTGCCCAAGGCATGTTTACTTCTTGAGAGACATCTCAAAATTTTCATTTATTGAATGGATTATATTGTAGTCCTTAATTCTTCGTTTCCTTTTATTTCAGGTCCACCAAAACTCATAATTCTTCACATGGACATGGCCATTCACACCTATGAAGATATCATGAGAGTGACTGAGAATTTGAATGAGAAGTACATGGTTGGCTATGGTGCTTCAAGCACTGTGTACAAGTGTGTACTGAAGAATTCCAAGCCCATTGCTATTAAGAGACTCTACACTCAGTATCCACACGACTCTCAGGAGTTTGAGACTGAACTTGAAACCATCGGCAGGATTAAGCACAGAAACCTTGTCAGTCTGCATGGTTATTCACTTTCTCCTCATGGAAACCTCCTCTTCTATGACTACATGGAGAATGGTTCCCTCTGGGATCTTCTGCACGGTTAGTTTTCCTCTGATTTTCTAGATTATTTTGTTATCTTTTCATCTTTGAAGATAATTGAATTTTTCTTCAAACCACAGGACCATCAAAGAAGGTAAAACTTGATTGGGATACACGACTAAGAATAGCTGTTGGAGCCGCCCAAGGGCTTGCATACCTTCACCATGATTGCAACCCCAGGATTATTCACAGAGATGTCAAGTCCTCAAATATACTGCTGGATGAGAATTTTGAAGCTCATCTCTCTGATTTTGGGATTGCCAAGAGCATTTCATCTGCTAAAACCCATGCCTCAACTTTTGTGATGGGCACTATTGGCTATATCGACCCAGAGTATGCACGAACTTCTCGTCTTAACGAGAAATCTGATGTCTACAGCTTTGGGATTGTTCTTCTGGAGCTACTCACTGGGAAGAAGGCTGTTGACAATGAATCCAACTTGCATCAATTGGTTTGTGGACCTGAACACCTACAAGTTCTGTGAATTGAGATAAATTAGTTGGTTACTTTGCGAACTTATACACCATCCATTTTATGTTTGTGGTTCAGATACTTTCCAAGGCAGATGATAACACAGTGATGGAGGCAGTTGATACAGAGGTCTCTGTAACATGCATGGATCTGGGTCTGGTAAGGAAGACTTTCCAACTTGCTTTGCTGTGCACAAAGAGGCACCCTTCTGAGAGACCCAACATGCATGAGGTTGCACGAGTGCTTGTCTCCTTGTTACCACCTCGACCCTCAAAGCCCTGCAAAGCTCCACCGAAGGCAGTCAATTACGCACAGTTTGTGGTGAGCACAGAAGGAAAGCAGCAGCAAAAGCAAGACCAGCGAGACAACAGTTCATCAGATGCACAATGGTTTGTGAAGTTTGGTGAAGTCATATCCAAAAATACCCTATGATTTTGGCCTTTGGCCCTAGTTTTAGGACTAGCGGTCCTAAATTTTGTTTCTGGGGGCTTGCCTTCTGTTTATACACTTTGGTACATATATCTACTTGGGCTTAATTGACATGGTTTTGTAGCTCCCAATTTGTATTTTGGAATAGTTTTGGAAAGGTTTCTTTTATAGAAAGAAGAGTAACATTTTGTCTGGAACAGATCATGTTATTAACTCATTATACTGTTTTGGAATTTGAGGTGGGGTTTTGTTGATTCATTGAAACTGGTCTATTTTCTTATACGAGACACTACAGTTGATATTAATAAACTGTGAGCAGAGGGTTGGAAATCGTTGTTGCCTATGGGTGCCATAAGACCATAGACTGTAAATGTGCAGCTTCTGATCCTCTAACTCATTATACTCCGTGCCTTTTGTTCTGCGGCTGTGGTTGCCTGCTTCGGACTTGGATATGGGACAAGTGATGCTCTGCTCAAGCTATCCATTTGCTCCCATTGGAGAGTAAGGGCAACCGAGTCCCCATCTATATCATACTTCTCAACTGCAACCCCCATCCAAGGCTTATGGAACAACAATCTCTTATCTTGAACCCTCAAAAGATTTTCTATATTTCTGGATAGGGGTGGCTACCTCGTCACATGAAGTCAAGTCAAAGCTCAGGCTTGTAAAAGTAATCTCAGCTCGGCTTGTCGGCCAGAAAAAAATGAAATGGCCCAACAGTCCAATGGTCTGTTGAGATCGTTTGAAGTCTGCTGTAACTAAACATTGGTGGTTGTAACTTTCTATTTTGAATCATTATAAATAAAGCGAGAACCTTATAAGGTGAGCATTTTGGGTCTCATATTTTCTTTTACAAGTTTCATGGTATTTAGAGCTCTAAGCTGCAAATTCCTCTTCTTTTCACTCATCGTCTCTGCAAACATTGATTTTGAATCTCACTACTCGTTATGGTGAAACTTTCTGGCGACAATTTCTTCTCTGGCGATCCTAGTTCCTCATGGTTCTTTGCGCACATCAAGGCTTTATCTTCTTGATGGCTCCAGATCTGCACCTTGAAAGTGAAGGTAAAACTCTGCTGAATCCCTTGTATATCAACAACTCTTAAGTTGCATATTCGCTACAATTTCAGAAAACATTTAACAGCATGTTCTGCATATCGAACATTCTTGCGATGCTGAAGCTTCGGGTTGATCAATCGCCTGCTGATATTTTGGATCAAAACGGTGATAGCATTTGATGGGAACATGACCTGATTTGGCGCAAATCTTGCATATAAGCTTTGGTCGTTGATTAGATAAGAATCTACCATTTCCTCAACCACGAAAACAATTTGCCCAGCGGTTCTTGAGCCCAAATTTTGAAATAAAAGAATCTGTCTTTGTGAATTGTCAATAATGCAGATGAGAATGGAAAAGAGGGAGTGTATTAGAGATTATTATTTCTAATCACACATTAACCTTTATTTATATACGTGAGTGTGGTTGATATATCATATACGGTATACACACGGTATGTATGCAATACATAAGAGACAGAAATACCCTTTTCTACACTCCCCCTCAAGCTGGGAAATAGATATCTCTCATTCTCAGCTTGCGAACAACATCAATAAACTTTGTACCAAATAATCATTCAATAGACTAAGTGGCCATTGTTGATTTTCAATCTAGTTCTTGCAATTCTGATAAGGAAATCATATGAGATCTGGTCCTAACCGCTGTCTTAAATGTAGTAAAGGTGGAAGGAAGATCATTCAGTGTATAAGACAATATCTTCGTCCTCCACTAGTGAAGAAAATGAAGCTAGCGTATCAATGGAGATTGTTCGAAGAAGAGAATTTCCTTTCATTCCATGCTTCATGAGATGTATCAAGATTTGATAGATTATGAAGAATCGTTTAAGAGATAGTTGCAAATATGCAACTGAGTAGGTACTGATCTAAGGGCAGTCATTCAAGATACAATGAATTTGGCTATGTTTTGTCATCGGCAGCAATCATGGATTCTGCAGGAATAAGTTTAGAACCATCAAGGAGATGCAGTAGTTTGTGTGCACGAAGAACAATTAGAAATTGTGACTTCTAGAGAATGAAGCTATCACCAGTTAATTTAAGTGCGATTAAGGACGTAAGATTCGTGATGAAGGATTGTAGGGAAACATTTGGTTGAGAAGATGGTGTCACCATTAGAGAAGTGATTGAAGTTTAGTGTGAACCTATTGGTTGATATTGACTTGATATTCTGTCTTACCTTGATATTGAATCTTATTAAACACAGTTCTGGAACCTCCCATTGGGTCACTACAATGTAGAATAATGTGGATTATCCTCAAATTATCTCGGGATTGGTTTCAATGAGCCCGTGAAGTTATCTAAAATACGCAATTAAGATAACTTTCAAACTTAACAGGTTCAATATCCAACTTGGGTCCTACACTTCTAACTTGGTTCAATGGATTCCTAAATCATTCTATGAGTTGTTTAAATCACGTGAAATAATAGTTTTACCCTTTCGGGGAAAAATTATAATTTTATGCCTTAAATACAATACGGGGTGTTACATATACCCTTCAATGTCACTTTTATTTGAAATTAAATTCAAATAACCCGGGGGGGGGGGGGAGAAAAAAAAATTAGGACTTTGCATGGGCACACTGTTATCCCTGTTTACATGGAATGATGGATAAACAAATAGTTGAGGAAAATCAGGGAAATAGAGGAATTCCCTTCGAAACACAATTATGAGATCATTAGAGATGGGATTAGTCTCCCTACGAAGCAGGAGAGGGGAAGAGATGGAGATGAGTCACGTCTGGTTGTAGGTAGCCACGAATGACCATGAATAGACCATGATCACCCACGACCAGTTGAAGATTTGCAAAATTGGAAGGAGTGGCCACGAACAGGGAGAAAATGTTCTATAAATACCAGAGGTGTTGGAAAGGAAGGGGATCTCTCAATCATCTGATCAACTCAAGCTTTGTGTTATTTATCTTATTCATTGTTTGATCAATTTGATCATTGTTTAAACAGAAATTGCTTCTAGAGCATTTTCGCTTGAAAGTTTAGGTCTGGAAGTCATTCCAGTGCACTTTCAGTCATAGTTTTGTCTTTTCTATTAATTCTAGTCTGCATTTTGTGGCAATTGGTCTATTATTGGAAAAATGTACAATCGGTGGAGAGAGAGATGAAGTTTGGAAGTCACTTTGCTTAATAAATTGTTTGCTTTTGCTCAATTTCAAATTGTTTGTTTCTTCAGTTTTCCCCTTTTTTGTGGTGTTAAATATGACAAAGTCTTGGTTTTAACAAGGCAAAAGGAGCTCATTTGGAAGGGAGTTCCCTCCCCTTCTCAAATCATCTGAATCCTTTAATTTGGATGCTTGACAGATGACCGGAGAATCCTCCTTCGATCTGCCTGTTGTTTACTCCGGTGCTTGGGGTCATAGGAGAAACTGAATCTTGTTCTTATGTGGCATTGGCATGCCCGCAAACCAATTTTAGGCCAACAACATGGCACACCTTTCTCACGGATAGCTTGATAGGAGTGGCTAGCCATGGGTCATACCAGTGGTGATGCATATACAACTAAATTATTTTAGATACTAATGAGATTTTTTTTATGCCAATCAAGAACTTCTGAAGCCAGGACTCGACAGGAAGCCTCTTAGCTGCTGCAATGAAAAATTCTTCAGTTTGGATAGATTGGATCTCAATGTACTGAATTCTTGGTGTTTTCTATAGACTGTCAAAAGAAATCATATTTGAAAGTTTGGGCTTGTTGGCACATTTCCATTTCTCTCGTCTGTTGGGTAAACCCTTATGCATCCAACACTATTCAAGGGCCTCGTTTGGTAACTCTCCCAAGAAGTGATTCTCAATTGATTTTGTTCCCAAGATTCCAAAATAAGTGAAAATGACGTTTGGTAACTTCGCTTTCTCTTCCCGGATTCCACTCCCAAAATCGGTTTGGGAGTAGAATTTTGGAAGCTGAAAAAAGTAGATTCTCTGA
>JAOXJP010000008.1:15375966-15394124 GCA_025762735.1 Platanus orientalis | reverse complement strand
TTCATTTTGAACCATCACTTTATGGCTACAAATGCCTTGGAAATTTGAAATGAAATGATTACATTACAGGTGGCTGCGAAACAGGCCCTAATGCAATTTCAAATATATTTCAATCACAGGAAGTTCCAGAACTGACATGTGCTATATATACTTCCAAGGTTTAATGGTTTATCATCGGTGTCATGCTACATTTAATGATGACATGACAGTACACATGAACTTTGAACACAAAAACTAAAAACAAAAAAAACTTTAAGATTCAAAAAATTGAGGCCTTCACAGCTGTACAACTCAGGCCTGTTTACATTTTTATTTAGGAATGGAAAATTCTGTTTCTATATGACCAAATGCATTCCTCACAAATTCCCTCCTGCCGTAACACAAAGCACTTGCCCTTCAGTGGAGATTCTGTGATTTGTGGGAAACTGAGTCCCACACACAAGTTTGTATGGAGACCATTTTCACCAAAGATTTCCTCAGTGACGTCAATTTTCAAGGATCTCAATTCCAGGAAACAAACAGGAAGAGTCCAAGGCAATAATTGCTGAGTCAATTACGAGAATAATCAAGTATGTCGATCGATCCATCAATCTTCATGGAAAAGCAGAATCTCGAAATTTGACATTATCAAATGATAAAATCCAAGAACCTTGCTCTCTTTACTTTCAACGGAGGCCCAAGCTCCTGCAGCAATTCCAGGCCAAGTTTAGTGATTTCCGGATTTTAAAAAAAATCATAAATAATATATTGAAAATAGCGGAGGAGAACCCTCATTTTTCTTTTGCCATTGCATAAAAGCAACAATAAAGTTGCCATTAGCATGAAACATCAGCACTTACTTATACCATATAAAATGGCTGTGGTAAATTCTACCAACAATTTTCAGACGCTACCAAGCATTCAATCTATTTAAAACTCAAATTGGTTATTGTTTGATTGTCTGTTTGTAACACTAAGAAATAGTGATACCACAAGGTATATATCTAAACTGACATATCAAAACAAAATACAAAATGCTACAGATTTTAATATTAGGTTCCCGATAAGTCCATATTGCAATAAGAGTGTAAATTGCTTAAGTTTCTGTCAAACATTATCTAATTAATGAAATACAGTTTTGCATTAAGTGGTTGTTAACAGGTTTTATAATGGTTGGGACTGATGTAAAGCAATCCAATACCCCCTCCATATCATTATGAAAATTCTTTGAGGCCTCTAGGGTCTGCATGCCCAGCTTAACTATCTCCAGATTTTTCTATTATTGTTGCGACATTGTACATCATTTTTTTTCCATGGTGGGTAAACTGGGACCAACCCACGATTCCATTGGTTGCAGTGCAGAACGTCAACTAATTGAACCATGGCCCCCTCTGACATTGTACATCTTATTACTTAGACCAAAGACATGTAAAAAAATTATTATTCTTCATTCCAAGTTCTCCAAATAAGATTGTTAAAATATTATAACACTAGCAAGATGGTTCAAATCAGTATGACAGTATCCATCTTCAATCAACAGCTAATTCAATATTCTCTAAAAAGGGAATTAAAACTTCTCGTTAAAAACATAATGATTATATCCACAAAAGATTTCCAAGACAAGCAGCAAACCAGAAAACTTGTTCAATCCATTCAACAGGCTTGGAAAAAACATCATGTACGTTGCTAAAATGTTAGAAAAATGTAAATGACCACAACTCTCTTTACTTTCAGGTTTTTTGTACCTGCCCATGTTGGCTCGGGGTCTGATTTCAGAAATCCCTCCATCAGTCCAATGTTGAATCTGTGTTCCCCCAAACCTTTGTGGTTTTTCTTTGATCACATGTGCCATCTTCAAGTTGGAGTTAGATTGAAAAGTTAGCTTACCAGAATTACACGGTGCAGGAAGACTAGAAATGGCATTTGTGCATCAAAATGCCTCTTGTTTAATAAACTGAATAGACTATTGAAGAATGCATATAAAATTGGTGATTGATATAAGGTGTCAAACTAATTTACCCGATGTTCTTGTTGGAAAGCACCCACTGTATTCTCTTTTGAGCCCTTATATCAACAAAAACACTGATGTAAATGCTGGGAAAAAAAATGAGAACTCAGAGCAACTACAAACTAAAACGACTTTCAAAATCATTATTCCAAGAGTCAAAGAATGAAGACAACCTTATTAGGTATAAAAGAAGGCCAAGGCAATTTTGGCTGAGACACAGTATTATTCTGCTGGAGTTCAGATGTCAAAGACAGCTAACATTTTCGGAAAGAAAAAAAAAAACCGTAAGTAGTCTGAAACATATAAACACAATGAGCATTGAATAAAACTACCATAAATAATTTAACACCAGGTTGCTGTCTAGAAATTCTATTTAACAAGAGTTAAAAAATAATTCCTATTCAGAAAGAGATTTTTTTTACAACAAATAGGATTTTATATTTTAAAATCTACCTTGTTAAAAAGCTCTATTGGTGGATTATGCTGAAATCTCTTGTCTGTTGAAAAATTAAATTCCTGCAGGTAAGTGAAAACATGAAATTAATGAAGAAGGCTTCTCAAGGTCTTCAATTAATGCCTGTGATACTAAGCATCAGAGATATGTGTCTATTTAATTACCATGGGAACTGTAGCTTCCCGTTTTCTATTCCGAAAGACACCAATGTCTCCTTTACTAGAAAATATCTGGATTCAAATATTATAAGAATCCTCATACATAAATAACCACTTGAATTACATATCCAATATTAATAATAACAAGCTAATTTCCATCCCACCTTCTTATTAAGCGGTCGAGCTTTAAATTTGTGTGCTATTTCACATTCCTCGAGGTTTGAAGCATCCACAGAATTTAGTCTGAGCACACCAACGAAAACAGGCATTTTATTGTCCTCTGAAGTAAATTATAATGCAAGAAGTTACTCGAGCTTCTCATACTAGAATAAAATTAAGTTCATTCAGCCTCTAATTCAGAAGAGGCTCCAACTGAGCTCCTAATAGACGGCATTTTTTTTTTTAAACGAGGCCCTCAGTAACGAGACATAAAGACTCCTTTATTTTATTGAAATTTCATTTTACAGAATTAACATAAATTAAGACTGAACTAAATGATAAACAAATCGAAATCTACTGAAGTACTCTACTCTACTACAAAGAAGGAAGAAATCACAACCACAGCTATATTCACCTCTATATTAGGTAGAGACAGTAAATACTCCCTTACTGTCCTATAAAAATGAAAAGAAGAAGAAAAAAAAACCAGGAAGAATGTGCCCTCAAAATTGAAATATAACCTGGGACTTTGTTACCAGATGATGAAAACTAACATTCGTGATAAAAGATGAAGGCTCTAGAGAGCTAACAAATTCAAATAGAGAAGCGAACTTAGGTGTATTTCTTAAATATGTCATAGCAACATAAACACACAATAATATGAACAGAAGATACAGGACAGCACGGGTTATTTGCATATTAAACTTTAAGGTTGAGAAAGTTTATAGGTATAGATGCTGTTACCTTTTGGAATCCATGATTGCATTGTGGGTGATAGAACTTGTTTTAGCTTTGTGAACCACCTACAATGACAAGATTTTAATTTCCAATAGCTGATAACAGATAGTGATAACTGAAATTTATATTAAGGAGTACAAAATTGTTCAAGTATTCAAAGGTCACAACTTTAAGGTGTATTAACTTAGAGAAGAACAAACGGGTAGCCAGCAATGACAAAAAAAAATAGTATGCATTATTAATATAGTGATGCTATATCAATAATAAATTTTATGGCCTACCTTATCAGATTTGTTCCCATGTAATAAGGGCAATGAAACAGAAGACGGGTGTTGCATAGCCCTCTCTGATGTCTTCAAATGAAACTCCTAAGGAGCAATGTGACAAGGCAAAAAAGCTGAGTTCCGTAAACTATTGAAGATACTTTTTTTTCATGAAAGGCAATTGTGTCCCCGGAACCATAAAGGCAGTAATTAATATTATTAAAAGCAAATAAGGAAACAAACGTTAATTACATACTTGAAACTTGGGCAACCGTGGTGTGCTTTTTTGTGGGAGTTGTAATGAAGGAGCTTCGAGAATCTGAAATCACAAAAAGAAAAACATTTGGAAAAGTGGGAAAATCATAGCAGGATATTCAAAAACAAATATTACAAATCTCAAGGACACTCCTCTTTTTTTTTTAAACTCTAAGTACCAACTTTTCTGTTCAAAGGGCGTGCTTTAAATATTTGTGCAGCTGAATTTGCAGATTCTATTAAACCGGTCTTTTTCTTTGGCCTGAAATTAAGAAAAAGAAATTAAGTCCAGCATTCCTAGAATAGTTATGCTTTCCACCTCAAGAAATAAGATATAAATCATCAGTCTCAGAAGAAGCAATGATACCTGGTCCTTTGTGCCCTGTGTGCTGTTTCCAGGTCAGGTTCTCTTGGAATAGTGAGTTTAAGCCTTGCATGTGCTACATTACCATCAACAGTTCCATCCTGCAGGACCATCCGGATATGTATTGAATAGAGTGACTTAAACAGTATATAAGATAAGCAGAACAAGACATAGGGATACATCAGTCAAGGACCCATGCATGTTTCCCAAGATGCTCACCTTTTTAGGTGCTTTGTGTATCAAAATAGTTTGTTGCTTTGTTTCAGCGACCTGTTTTACAAAATAATTAGCAATTCTTAGTCTTACGTACAGAAGCATTGTGACCACACCAAATCATACATGCAAACTTGCAAGCGCATATGCCCCAAAATTACAAAAATGTACATGGCACACAAATTTCACAAGAAACAGGCAATTCCAAGAAAAAATATTAAGTAGCATTTTACATGCTCAATATATTGCATCATAATGAGTAGATCAAAGAAGCTATTAAGTACAACAGAAGATGGCATAAAAAATTGGCTTCAAGACATACAAAGTATTGTCTCAACAGTTATAGCATACTCAACTTTGAAATGTGTAAATCAGGGAATGAGCAACTTTATGATCTTCTATTAGTCGAAATCATCTCTTAAAATTGTTACAAGGGATACCCAAGCTTATAACAATCAATTGAATGTATAACTAATCTATAAATCATATAACCATATACAAATTTTAAAAACAGAAATAGTAAAAATAATAACATGCAAAACTTCAATTTCTTATATATTTTTCCAGTTTAACCATTTAACCATGGAAGTGTATATTAGTCCAAGCTCTCCATTAACTATGCCCGTGCCCGACTCCATGTAGTAACTGATAATTTTATATGTAGTCGAACTTTAAAAGACCCCATTCCTATCTCAAAGTGACCAAAACATGCTGTTTAATCTGAACAGTCATTTACATGTTTGATGTTGTATACAATATCAATCCATGGAACTACTTAGAAACAAACATTTATATCAAAATTCAAGACCCCAAAACATAAAAGTAAACAAAAGGAAACAATATATGGTGAAATTATGAAATCTAATCCACCTTACGTAAGTGACCTCCTTCAAGCTTTTGTCTCTTGGCAGCTTGACTTTCAACAACAGAAGGATTTTCTAAGCTTCTCCCACTGTTTTGCACGAATGGCTTCCGAGACCTACCAATCAATGTCGATTAAATGAATATATGAAGGAAAAAATGGCAATGAGAGAGTTGCAAAAATAGGGGGAAAAGGCCTTGCAGAAGCATAATGTCATTTGTGAGGAACCTCAAAAGCATAAAGTCATTTTGAAAAAGATGTGGAGAGCCTCAAAAGCATAACATCATTTGTAAAATATCTCGTATAAATGCCAAAATGAAAAATTCACCCATCATCTTAAGAAAAACATAAAGACAAAAAAGAGAGATATGTTATTGCTAATCTAGAGGCCATTCTATGTAATTAAGATAAAGAATTGAAACCTTCCAAAAAATTGGCTGGAATTGCAGACTTCTTGTGGCCTATTTTGCTTGGCCAACTGACTGGCCGTAGGTTTCATTAAAGTCGAGGCCCTAGGAAAAGATGCCTTGATAGTAGACTTCGTCTTCACCTTTGAAATATCTTTGGCCATGTGATTGTAAAATGTCAATCCTAAGATAATAACAATGTAGACCAATAGAAACACGTGGTTAGAGAACAAAGAAAAAGAAGCAAAAGAAACAATCGAATGATGGATGATGCAAAGTTTCACTGTGTTTCACATAATTTTGTTTCAAATAAGGTAAAAGATGGTACAGATAAGCAAGAAAACCCACGTACATGCAATGGTAAAATGTGTAATAGAAATGACAAGAAATGAGCATGATCATTAAGTAATAAAACATGTTCAACTTCAAAAAACTACTAACAGAAATGTCCTATCATTAGAACAGTGAGACCTCCAGTGATATCATATGCTGCATCTGACCAATACCATCAATAAGGAAGAAAACCAAAGCACCTGTGGTTAATGCTTTCTCTTCGTTGCAAACATTCTGCGGATTGCCAGTCAGTAAGTTGATGACGATCCTGCTCACCCCTTCATGTTCTAGCAAGACAAGATAAGAATATAAGACTATGAGCATGCAATTCTGAAGTTTAGGATATGGAAAAGGGCACCTAGGATCTCCCTTTGAAGTCCTGCACCCAACAAGAACATAGTTGGGTAGAAACAAATCTTCACACCTTCAGATTCATTCAGATTTGCACAGCAATCCAAGCTTAAATCTCCATGATCCAGCTGTGATTCTGTGCAGTTAGCCAACCAAGGTGAAACAGTCCAATCCAACTATGAGATTACCCTAATCTCTATGGGAGAAAGAGGTCTATTCATTAGCTCCAACCAGCACTCACAAACTTCCAAAATGGCAATGAATTTTCAAAACCTAGCCAATTTAGCCAAGGGCCAAACTAGAAAAAAGTCGCCCTAGATGCCCTCACATTTCAGAGGACTACAATAATTAAGTGCTCATGTAAATCACTGAATATCAAAAGTAGTTTTATAATTAATTATTAATACAAACCAATGGTGATTCAACATTCTATACATAACCAATGGTGATTCTTCATAAAAATATTGGACTATGATTCAAAATTTCTGTTGGTATAATAGTGTTTGCTACTACAAATTAGAATTCAAATAAACACCCCCCATAAGAATATTATTTTCACAAAAATAAAAATAGATTAGATAACAATTTAATCAGAAAAAAAGAGAGTAAAATATTCTTAGTTTCATAAAGCATAATAAAATATGGTTATTTTCATTACAAAATTCTTTTAACTCAGGATTCACAGTGCTTGCTTATTTTTAACACAATGAATTTGGACAAGAATTAGTAAAGATCATGATTGTAAAAGCTACAGCTACACTCAAAGATGGCATGTGTCACCTTCTGGCCACACTGATACAATTCAATTAAATTTTACCAATCAACTAAAATGGTAATACACATGCGTTAAAATTCATCTTTCATTTTGATTATGATCTACATAACAGTGTTCCACATCCTATCTGGCAATTCTTACGAAGAAATAAACACATGTAGAAAAGAAATGAATGATAATTAAATTTTCATCAGATAATCGAAAAAAAAATATGAAACAACATATATCAATCATGAAGACATCATACTAATGTCACCTCTAAATGGTAAATCAAAAGTAAAGTGAAGTAGTGCTTTACAATTCAAGAATCGTTGCTAGTAAATTCCAAACTGAGCTAATTCAGTTTGTCAGAATTCTTTGAACAGTAAAATTGTAAGAGGGTCAATTTCAATCAACTTGTATTGCACATGACAAAATTAATATAAGGCGTTTTTCCAACTTGAGAAAATTTAGTAATATTTTAAAATCAAAGAAAACATATCATTAAAAAAATTCCATAGATCATCATATAACACCACAAATTATGTCCATTTCAGTACCGTAAAAAACTAGGTCTATTTCATGTGAAAACAAAGCATTTATCCAAAGAAAAGTTTCCTGCCAGCATCTTAAACATCTCCACAAAATGAAAATAATATCATCATCAAATATATAACAAATAAGTTTCCTACTAAAACATAAAAACCATCCCTTCAGCTCAAAGTCCAAACTTATCAAACAAGCAAGACAAATTTTCAATATTTCCCTTCTCCCTCATACACCTCACACTAATCCATTCTCCCTCATAAATTAAATTTTAATAATTTTTGCACTTTTTTTTTTCAATGAGAACAAAGGCTTAACAAGGGGATGAGAAATCCCCTGAAAGGAAAACTACAACAGGAAACCATTCCTATATTTCTTATCTGTTCTTCACTCAGGCTTTTTAATTTACTATGTCACATTGTTGGGGCATCAGTATAAGGAATACCATTTTGATTTGTTTATGAGGTGATTTTCATGCCACCAAGATAAATGACACATATACCTACATGATAATTGCTTTGTAGGTTTCAAAAGTCTCTTGGTGAATTTCCTAATAACATCCACATCCTCATGATCTTTTGTTAAAAACACCACAGATATTTAAGAAAATAGGAATCATTGGTTTACCTACTAATAATTCGGCAACATTTCTAACCTTATCTTTGAGATTATGAGACTTCAAGATGCATAAAAAATGAGTTCGTTACTGAGGTACAAAGCCCATGATCCAATTTTCAAAATATTTGGATATCATATAGCAATGAAAAGCTTCCACTTTCAAGGGCACATCACTTAAAAATGAATAGTCAAACAAGGTATTAAAACATAGCCTTAGGAATAACAAAGCATGCAATGAGAAGAGATTACTCAATGACATATATGCAGATAGCCCTACAAAGATATTTCTTGCAACGAATAAATGAATCATCCTACCCTATAAGTTTTTCTTGAGACTGTCAATAATTAAGCACCAAATCATGTCTTAGACTTGGTCCCATCATCAATGGAGGAGTGAGTTAGTGATAATGCTGATGCCTTCGTCAAGCACATTCAACAAGTTCAATAGAAAATCAAGAAGAATAGGTCCAAAGAATTATGCAGCTTCTCAAAGAGCAAAACAGAAAATAGAATCATTGCTAGATATGGAGTCCAATAAAGATCTAAGGATAAAATTAATAGTAATTACACAGTTTGAAGGTCCAAAGATTTACCTCGGTTATTTTCATCTAAAGCAGAAATTCCTGGAGCTATGCCAATATCTGAGTCATTGGTGTGTACATTTGTGTTTTCCACATCTTTAGGTTTTGGAGAAGTGTTTATATTATCCACAAGGATGTTTTCCGTCAAATTCAACTTTGCTATAAAAGCTGAAAATCAGATGCAAAAACAAGGAGTAAGAATGCAAACCAATTGCAAGATGTTTATCAGAATATAGCAAATAAAAAGTGAAAAAAATAAAAAAAAAGGTAATAATGACCTGCATTGGAAAAAAAAATCTACTTCCACTACATAGTAACCCTTACAAAGTCACGAACAAAACTACACAGAGAAAACTCAGCATTTAAAATTAAGAGTAATAAAAGAAAATTCCCAAGGGGCATTTACATGAGGCGTGATTCAGCTATAGTTTTCTGGTGTGAAGGTTATCAATAAGCTACCTCTCAAGAATGAAAAAACGACATGCTGAAACAGAATGAATGCCCATTTCGCATTTCTACTCACTTGTCAAGTCCTATGCTACAGATTTTCTGGTTAATGGAATCACAGGTCCATTGCATGCCGTGATAAGAACTTGAACATTTTGAGGATCGAACATCCTTCCAACAATTAGCTAAATCCAACGAGAATTCTGAGTCCCAAGCAATGTATAAATCTGAAACTTGACTAAAATTTTTAACCAAAAAAATGTATTGTCAAAATACACCTAATTTTCATCAACAGAAAGCTAAAACATAAAAATAGTTCAATAAAAACATGAAAAGAACCCCAAGTTTTAACCAGTAAGGCAGAAAACGCCGTTTACTCTCCAAAAAGAGAAAAGACCTTTCATGTAAAGAACTTAACCGCATCAAAAAGCAGATGAAAAAAGCTCAAAATCATCGAACATTAATTACGAAACAAGCAAAAAGATCAAGATCAAAAAAAAAAAAAAAAAAAAACCACATTTGACAGAAAGACTGCAAAACATAAGCATTTCCTTCCCAAAGAGGAAAAAAAAACTTACGAGAAGGCGGATAACTTCCGGCAGATTCAAACCAGAGCTCCACTTCTTGAGCTTCCGAAGGCGTTTCAGTCCGACTAAAATCAAAGTACCGACAAGCATCAAACTCGTAATCAAGGTCGATTTCCACATCCAGAAACCTCACATCAAAGGTATCCTCCATTTCCTCATCCATCTCTCTTCAAAATCCCGGACCGTACACACACTCTCAGGCGAAAAAACCAGAAGAAAACGCCATAAATTTCCTTCCCCTCTCTCGCGCCTTCGTTACTCTTCCAAAATCTCCGATAATGAATCCGATCAAAACCCTAAATCTGGCAAACGGGAGAAAAACCCGTCGCTCTGAGCGGCGCTGATTCCGTCGAAGGGCAAAGCGGCATGAAAGGCAGGAAGTGTGACAGAAAACCAGAGCTTTTTATTGGGCCGAGGTTCGAACCCCCCATCCGAAAAATTTGAAATGCGGGCTCCGAAACTATAAAATTTATAGTATTCGTCGGATAACGTTCTTCCTTGATTTTAATGACGAATATGCCCTTCTAGATGTTGCTTTCAACGCCTTTTTTGAAATTTAAATTTGAAAGGGACGAAACCGTCATTTTCAGCAATAGCTAGAGCTTGTTTGTCTTTTGGAGATAAAAAACCGCGGTATTCGGGTAAGTTTCTTCGTTTCGGGGAGCGAAATGGTACCGAAAGTCTGCAATTTCGGGCCTTTTTTCCAATAGTATCCCTGGGTCTTTCTGTGAAATGACAGTTTTGGTTTTGACGGTTTTATTCGTTTTTCGTGCACGGGATGGATTTGTACTTTTTATATTTGAAAGGGTACGTACCTGCAATTTTGGAAAATAGAGAGGAACAAACTGACAAAAAAAGAATTCTCTCTTTCAATCCGACGGATTGAAGTAAACCCGTTGCCCAAATGAGCGCGTAGGCCGTTCGATTTGGGCTGGCGTTGTGTTTCCTGAGATGGTAGGAAATTAGGGGAATGTTGAAGGGTTTTTTTGTAAATTAAGTGGGGTGGAAGAATAGTTATAATTATTTCTGACCTGGCTAGAGAGACATCACGACACTACCAATCAAGGCGTGACACAATGAATGAGAAAAGGGTGTCTGTGTAAATACACTTAGGCCAAGGAAGGGTGTCATAGTAAATGCACATTAATAAATTACCGTTTGTCAGGCATGGTGTCCATGCCTGAGAAAGGGATTTTATTAAAATGCACCCTTTGTCAGGCTTGTTGTCACGCGGTGATTGGTAGTGGCGTAATGACTCTCCATTCAGACTTATTATCTTATTAAAAAAAAAATTAAAGCAGATTTTCTGCAGTGCTATTCCTTGCAGCATCTCTGAAGCGCAAGGTGCTAGGTGACATGTGGTGGAAAAAGTGAACAAACACCTGAACCACCACTTATTGCACAAGGGCCCGGTATTTTTTCACTTTTTTTCCACCACATGTCACCCAACGCCTAGTACTTTAGTGTCACAACAAGAACTTGCATTGCAAGAAATCTGCTTTAGTTTTAAGCAGGTCTTCGCAAAGAGCTAATGGATCAAATCAAAGGAGAGTGTTATAATAAATAAATATTTGTATATTTATTGAAATACCCTTTGTTAAGCAATATACAAGTGATCCATCATTAAATATATATTGCTTAAGAGAGGTATTTTAGTAAATAAAAAACCCATTGTATTTACCAAAGTACCTTTTATCAGGCATTGTGTCGCATACTCACATGATGGGTTGGTGGCTGAGATTTGGTATCCCCTTCTAAATTGTTCCTAACCTGCCTCCTTGCATGGGCCTCATATCTTTTGTGCCTCCCCCTTTTGTGCGACTCCCCCCTTTGTGCGACTTCGTGAGCTGAGACAGAGGGAAAGTATCATTTTACTTTTAGGGGGTGATGTGACATCTCCAAAAAGTGAAATGATACCCCTCTTGTGTCTCGGCCACGATGTCACACAAAAGGGGTGGCATAGAGGATACTCCCCATAGGGAGGACTCATCACTTTGGAAAGTGATTTACATTTTTTGAGTGGATGTAAATCACTTCTTGATGTGATGTGTCCTTGCATGCAAAGGGGCAGGTTAGGGATACTCACATGTTGGGTTGGATTTGTACAGTCACAATATATCTCCAGTAAATCTTAAGATGGTCAAAACACATTTAAATATCTTTTGTATAAAATTTCACTTTATTTTTATGTATTATTAATAAAAATTGTATTTTTTTTTTTTTTTTTTTTTGTCTTTTTAACAACGGGTTCTTGTTGTTGTTAATAAACATGGGTTTATACTTTTATGAAGTTTTGGCTTTTTTTTTTGGTTCATGTTACAAAAAGCCACATCAAAATTTGTCATATCACTACATCAGATCTTTTAGATTTAAAACTCCTACAAGAAAGGATGCGGGCCGTCTGCTGGTGATTCCTGCTGATTTAACCACCCAACACACCTTATCCTATTTGTTTTTGATAAATTGTTCCGCTTTTTTTCCTTTTTTTTTATTTTTACAAATACGTGTCATGGTGTGATTAAAATCAGCAGGAACTCTGCTGATTTCTCAACAGACGATCCTTTCCCTGCAAGAAAAGGCTTCTACTCTACATGTAAAAAGGGGGATCGGTATATGAATGCTTCTGTTTGTTCATCACTGTTCCTTGTCAGGGGCAGACATGTCAGCATTGAAAAGTGATTTTCACTCCTTTGGGGGGTGCATATTCACTTTTCGGTGCTGATGTGCCCACTGCCTGACAAAGAGCAGTGGTTAACATTCGTTAAATCGAGCATTTTTTATCCATTCACGTAAAAAGGAGGGCCTTTGTTTGGTGTTATTTAGATTTCTGAACAAATGTGATGTATAAGGTACCCAAAGGGAAATGGAAATAAATTTGCTATGTTTCGTACCATTTGCTTGGAATGGAGTACATGGATTGGTAGTTAGATCCTCTGCAAGTGAATTTAAAAGCTCTCCAACAAATCTTACTTCCATGTATAAAAAGAAAGGGAGAACGCTAAGGAAGGATGAGGTAATTTGTCTTGTCTATCATTATGAGGAAAGGTATAAATGACATTTATTTCTCTCATAAGACTACACAACCATCAAAATGTAGATCTCCTTCCTCCTAGGTTTGGCCATCCGGAATCGGTTTATGAACCCTTAAAAAATGCTGACCGCCAAACCCTGTCAGGGGTGGACACATCAGCGTTGAAAAGTGATTTTCACTTTTTTGGGGGTGCATATTTACTTTTCGGCGTTGATGTGCCCACTGCCTGACAAGGAGCAGCGGTTAGCATTCTTTAAGGTGAACGCTTTTTATCCATTCACTGGCCATCCTAACCTAACAGTCAAACCTTGTAAAGTTTCCCAAGTCCTGATTGACATATTGGTGGCAATGGGTCTGGTTTGGTTCGAGTCTAGGTACACTCATACCTCAACTTCTCGAGAGAAAATCATCTATGTCTACAGTTTGAATCCCTCTACAGTTCAAAAGGGCTTATCACAATTACAATACTTGTAATTTTGTCTTATTGCTATAGAACTGTTAAGATCCTGGCATTTTCAGTGGAATCAAGCTCAAAAAATGCGAGGACCTTCATAGGTCTTTAACAAAATAGATAAAATCACGGGCATAAATATGAACATAGATGTGATTTGACACTCTCAACATTTGAATTCAAATTTCAGTGGAATTATATTCATATTTGTGGTTGTGATATGACTGTTTGAGCTGTAGAGGGATATCAATCTGTAGATGATTTGCTCTCCAACTTTATACATCATGTCGAAATCCGATTAAGGTCCAAGGATGCTACCCTTGGTTCCAAATCTACCTTATCAAATTGTCGGGGATGAAACTTTTCCCAAGCCCTTTTTGGCATTGGAAAGCTTGCAACTTACACTTTCTAATGATGTCAATCTTCATTTGATATCTCATGTGTGCAGTATTCATATGCAAATATAAGATAAGGGATAATGATTGTCTTTGTTGATACAGACCTTTATGGTTATGTTTGATTACATAGATAATAGAAAATTTTGAAGGAAACTAAAACAATTTTTCTACATGCACAACTTTTTTCATGTTCGATTGTGTGGAAAGTTTTCAAGATGGAAAATGAGTTTTCTTAACCATTTTTCAACTTTCCAAAAAAAATGGTACTTGAATTTTCCCCAAAAAAAATCAGATTATTGTATTGCCTTCTAGAAAACTTTCAAATTTTTTTCCTTTCCCTCAACTTTCCAAAGGTAATCAAAACACCTTTTGAAAGGTTTAGAGAGATGGTATTTCACTTCACTTCATTTCTTCAATTTCCCAATGCAATCAAATAGACCCTATAAATGTACATTGATTGACACATGATGGGTTTTTAAATTTGGTATCTCTTTTCGAACACCTACTTTTTCATTTAAACACTTTCTTGAACGTTTTTAACCTCAAAAACAAGACATGTCAGCTTATCATTCACCATACACAATTCACACAACACTTTCTTCCATAGAAGATATTGTAAGGTATACAGTCTTCATTAACACCAAGTTTAAACACCTAATTTTATCCAGGGTAGCAATTATGCAATGAATTACGTTGAGGTTTGTCCCAACTAGTGGATACTACGAGGTCACTAATGCAGCAGTGGACCCAAGTGGCCCTACCAAAAAAACATAAAAAGGAGTAACCTTCAATTTGATATCCTTGTTCTTGTTTGTTTTTTGTCTTTTTCCTTCTTTTAGCCTATCATTTTTCTTTCAGCCTAGATCCGTACCCAATCAGGACAGCAATCCAACTGTAGTTTGAAGTGTATCTTAAATTTTCAATGAGAAAATACAATTCAAAAATTGCCATGTGTCTCGTACATGGGGATTAAAATCAATCGTTACAGAGGTTGATTACAAAGTCAACGTACTTAAAAGACTTTGTAAAGTGGAAAGATCCATGAGGATTGTGAATGGATAAAAAATGCTCACCTTAACGAATGCTAACCACTGCTTCTTGTCAGGCGACAGGCACATCAGTGCCGAAAAGTGAATATGTGCACCCCAAAAAAGTAAAAATCACTTTTCAATGCTGATGTGTCCACCCTTGACAAAGAGCAGTGATGAGCACTTGTTAAGGGAAGCGTTCATAAACCGATCCCACGAGGATTTAGTAGGGTAAGTTAAAGTGAACCTAAGATAAGAATGAAAATAAGACCAACGCATCATTGCCAAAGCACTAAAAATTAGGTGAAAACGAAGCTTGTGAGATCTGTGAAAACAGCATCAGCATGCAGATACATCAGCACCGAAAAGTGATAAGTGCCCCCCAAAAAGTGCAAATCACTTTTCGGTACTGATGCGTCAACCCCTCTGGTCCTGTTTTCACGGTTCTCACGAGATTCGTTTGCACATAATCCAAGCCTGGGAACGCATCAGCACAGAACCCAAGGAACCCCCAAAAAGTGTGAAGTTCCCTTTTTGGTGCTAATGTGTCGGTTCTAATGTCATTCCTATCTTAGACTCTCTTTAAGTTATTCTACCAAATCCCACCTGAGAAAATATAAGAATTGTAGATAAAGGAATCATCTTCAGTTCCATACTCCCGCTTTTCTACACTCGGTGCAGAAAACGCCTAGGTTAAGGGGCAGCCACATTAGTGTTAAAAGTGATAAACCTTTGCCCTGAAAAGTGAAAATCACTTTCAGTGCTGATATTTTCGGCAGTTTGACCCCCGGCGGAGGTTAGGAGTAATCCAAGCCTCCATACTCCCCTACAGCTTGAACAGTTGAATCACAGTCATAGAAAGTATGTGTGATTTGACACCCTAAGATTACTTACCGCCTGTTTTTGTGACTGATATTCATTCATTCAAACCGTAAAAGGATTTTAAACTGTTCATGATTTCTTTAGAGGACAGATCCTCTGTCTGGAAGGACGGTGTGCCCCCTCATAGGAGATGTGGTTCCTACACTTTTCGTGTGAGGCCCACCACCCCGTGAAGGGGTATATCGTCCTCCCAATGCAGAGGATTTTCTCACTTTCCTACATTAAGAAAAGAAAGATTGAAAGGAAGAGGTAATTTAAGAACGATAAAAAGATGTTATAAAGAAAGAAATGTATCCAAAACTTTAATAGTTTCAACTTGATGAAACATGAATGATTAAAAATTCTAATTAGAATTAGATTAAAGTATTATAACTATTTAATTAATCATAATGCTATCTGAATGCCAGTCTTAACAGCCAATGGCTACCAAGGCATTTCAAATAGGACCAGACATAAACGGGTTCTTATAAATAAGATTTCAGGCTGGACCCAATAGTTGACTCATTCTTTAAAAATTAGACCCAACGCATGTAAGTGGGTTGGATAATTGTGGGTAACCGAGTAATTGTGCCAGAAGTGATTTACATGCCCCAAAAAAAGTGTAAATCACTTTCAATGCTGTTGTGTTTGCCCTTTCAATATCCTCTACAATGTGAATGGGCACCGTGTGGCATTAGGTACTACCACCACCACCCTGACTGATGGCTCCAGGCCCGACATAAATATTCACGTTGCAAGGGATATCAACCCCCCCCCCCTCCCAAAACCCCCATGGGAGGTTAGCGTAAGGGGGGCGGGGGACAATCCTCCCTTGCTAAAATGATGTGACCCAATGAGAGAGGGAATCATCTACAGTTTGAAATCCTACTGTTCAAACAGCATATCACAGCCACAAACATTGGTGTGATTTGACACCCTCAAGATTTAACTTTCAAAATTAATCAAATCACACCTATATTTATAGCCATGATATGACCATTTGAACTGTAGAGGGATTTCAAACTGTAAGACGATCTACCCTTCCACTTTCAATCGTTTTCACTTATTAGATGGGATTCGGGTTGGGTTTGATATTTGCTCATTGTGCTGCTGGTATAATTGCTCTTTGGTGCATATCTGGCTAAGCCACCCGTGACCTTTCAGGTTGGTATAATAATACCCGATTAATGAATAAACCTAGCTCAAATTGGTATAGCAAACCCATCGTACGGAGCGGATTTATCTAAATCCATATCTGATACGTTAAGATTAATCAGATATATGTATCCTTTTAAATATATAGCTAATATTTTATAACAAAACCCACATTCACATCCTTTTATTTATCTAGATATCGGATATCAATCTAACTATACAATCACACTAATAATTTTTCATTTATTACAATATCATGGTATATGAAATCAATTAATTATACATAAATCTAATATATATATATATATTAATTTAATAAATTTTGAATATTTAGCTGGAGCACATCAATATAGATTCATAATTGGCTCAATTATAATAATTTATATCCTAAATGGATCATATATTTAATTGGAACGGATCCACTTAAATCTACCTGTTTTACGAAGCAAATACAAATCAAATCTAGATAAAAATCTAATAAACTTGTAACCCTAGCTGAAACCTAGAAAAGAATAGGTTTGAGTGTGGCTAGTAATCAGGTCAATACTCGTCCCTAAGGGTAGTACAATTGTCTAAAACCCAGTGTATCGGCTTGGGGATTAACCAATCTACTCATGATCAATTTGTCTTCTGGCCGGATATTGGGACTTCCCCTCATATAACTTTGGTTTTGACTCGATAACTCATTTGAGTTATGGTTGATTGTATAATTCATTACATTTTTGCATCTTTTTTCTCACTTTCCCCTCTTGTAATTAATAACAAAAAAGAAAAAAATTCCTAGTCTTCAATTGTTATTTTTTAGGGGGTTCACCAATCCACTGTACTCAACAAGTTGAGTTTTGAGTTTTAAACAAATTAGCAATTGTTGGAAAATTTTCTTCTTCCACATTTTGATTCAAGTGTGGGTAACTCAAATAATTGGAATATGTTCACTATATGTTTCAACAAAGAGGATTTTTCATAAATTTCAAATAGAATGAAGGAAAAATTAAACTTTGTTAATATAATAACTGATAGCATAATACAAGCGTCTTGTTCAATTCAAGAGAGACACTTCTCTTTCCAGAGGTACTACTTGATGCCGAATAAGTGATAGAAACTAATGAATGAACTAAGTCCAATCCTCTCAAAATGAATTGCAGATTACTTTACAT
>JAOXJP010000008.1:15358741-15375956 GCA_025762735.1 Platanus orientalis | reverse complement strand
TTATTCATACTTCTAAGATAAAATGAAATTGAATGATAATATTGATGATTATTTCTTCTTCATTTTTTCGCTTATATATATATATATATATATATATCGAGTTGATTAATTGTGTCAGTTATAGCACATTCTTCACATTGTATGGTGGTTATTTTTCACTTCACACTCTTTCTTATTGTTACAATTACCTTTTTCATCCTGTATCATGACAATGATTTCTTATCATGGGAGTGCGTAGTGGTTTTGGTTTGCTTGTTTCGCGTAAGTGATGATCCACGTTCATTGTATGTTAGATATCACAACATGTATCTTAACAAAACTAGTTTTCTTGTCTCCTACATTTATTAGAGGTATGCCATGTGTCTCCATTTTGTAGATGGGTTCCAGTTTAAACAGAACTCATGTACCATCCATCTATAAGCAAATTTTCAAGATAATGCCAACAACAATACAATAAGCATTTGGTTGTAACAACTATGAACGACATCATCAATTTGAAGGGGTCATGAAGAGATAAAATTGTAATGTCACAAAAAAGTGGAGCATAGTTTAGCCCATGGACTACTATCATAGGAAGAAGAGTTTCATATTTGCTTTTTTTTTTTTTTTTAACCGAGGTATCCAGACCTCTTAGAGCACCTTGTTAAATCTTTGGGACACGTGATCTCCTTGCCTCTCCCATGCACGGGGTAAATTAGGTATTTTATATTATGGCAAATGACCCCGAGGGCGAGGGTGCATTTTGAAATCAGGACCTCCGCTTGTAGAGGCGTAATATGACCAACTACGCTATCCCTTAAGGTTTTCACCATCGCTTTTGTTTGAGGTTACAAAACAAGGTTCACCTTTGCTTTTGTTTGTGGCTACAACAATAGAACTGTAGCTTCAAATCATTATGCCTATAAGTTTTTTATTTTGATAAAATTATTACGGTTATAGTTGGGTAGGAGATTTCACCAACACAAATAAACAAAAAGAAAAAGAGAAGCCTACGTTTGTAGGAAAAGAAAAAGAAGGAAAACCTCCATCAATCACCTCCTAAAAGGTGTCTCATCATTCACTATATTGTCAACACCATTGACATTTATGCCAATTCGTTTTCCATCCTCTGCACAAATTTAGGTGCAGATTTAGTGTGCTCCCTTAACAAAAGCCTAAGGTCCGCCTGCATGTAGTCATTCATGCAGTGTCAAAAAAGTGGAGGCATGAATTGTACTTTTCAAAAATATGTGTCCATCCCTGCATGCAGCAGGACCTTAGGTGTTCATTAAGGGGGTGCACCAAATCCTAGAGGCACAAATTTCAGCTATTAGGCCTTGGTCCAGTACCGTGCTTGGGACACATCCAACACCGGTTAGGTTTTTCTACTCTCGGCATGCAAAACGACTAAATCAAGGGGCGGCCATGTTAGCATCAGAAGTGTTTTACACACTTTTCTAAAAAATGAAAATAACTTTCGGTGTTGATGTTTCCACCTGTTTGACCATCGACGGAGTAGGGCAGAGGTTAGGGGTTGGCATATAAAATCCTTATCGATGCAGCACATACCAAGCTCATTTGGAGATGTTTATGGAAGTTATTCCACGGCATAATTTCTGTTTAGAGGGGCTGTTCATGGCGCAAAAAGGAAAAAGGATATCCTACACCCAAGTTTTATGTCCCTTGGCGTCCTCACACACACACACACACACACGAAGGTTGGGGTGTTTGGGTTAAGACGGTTAAAACAGTTTTCAATTGAAAAACTAGGCTCCTAAAAAGAGGCTCCAAATTCAAAAAATAAAAATAAAAATATCACATGTCAGTCTGACAGTTATGGTGTGCGAGGAACAGACAAATTTGGGTGTTCCTTTTCCTTAAAAAAGTAGTAATTCTACAGTAAAGTATTAACTTGTTCCCACATTCTCAATGAACAAGTGGAAATTAAAAAAAGGCAGTCCCAGTGGGCAGTGAGGCTCCTGCCACTGCGGGATCTGGGAAAAGAAGTACTAGGGATTAGTGCTTGGTAAACTGTTCCAAAACGTATTCTGGGTATTGATCATAGATAGTAACAACTTAATGAACTTATACTGAACACGGTCATTTGAGCACAGCACAATCCGGCGTGTTGCATATGTGACCCACTTATACTCCCCAAGGAATGTAGGGGTGGCAATTCATGTTGGCGGGTCAGGTTTGTGTGTCGAGATAAGAGCATACGACTATATGGCTCAACCCTAGCGAGACTCATTTATTAATCGTGTCAAAGTGGGTTGACCCACTTTGACCCAAAACACGTTTGCACTCAACCCCTACTCGCTTATTTCGTGTTGGGTTGGCAGGTTTTGTGGTAATTTGTGTTGGCAGGTTAGATTAGTGCCGTGCCAAGTTAAGGGTATACGACTATATGCGTCAACCCGAATCCGACCCATTTATTAATCCTATCAAAATGGGTCAACCCGTGTTGACCTGAAACACGTTACAGTCAACCCTAACCCTTTCACACAGGCATGACTGGACCTAAGTCCATCATCAGCCCAAAGAATACCGGTTTGGCCCTATTTGCCAACCCAATGCTAAATGCTGAGAGCAAATGCCATTGTTATTAGTATTTTTTATTTTTATTTCTGGAAAATGCTTTTGAAGAAACACACACACACACACGCACACATGGCATTGTAATTAGTTTAGCTTGGCCTAGATCTTGTAATTACTTGAAATACGTATTACAAGGCCCAACCCCAACCCATACATAGAGTGGTTAAAAGGAAGGCTAAAGTGATTTGGGTTAAAGTAGCGAGGAAAGACATGAATGCTTGCGATCGAATGACAAATATGGCTCTAAACCGAGTGGGATGACCGCGTGCAACCAACCCCAAATAATTGGAATAAGGCTTTGTTGTTGTTCTTATATTTTTACCCAAAAATTGTTGCTCTAGATCCATTTTGCATTCTTGATTGTTACCTTTATTAATTGTAATATGATTTCTTTTATTAATTATTATATTTTTATATATTTTAGTAAAAATTATTTAAGGAGGATTAGATACACAAAACTGAAGTCATTTAAAAAATGGCATTATCAAATTACGTCATTTTCAAGGCATTTGAATCCACTAGTAAAAGATAAGAGAGTAAAGATAATATGATAATGGAAAGGATGTTCTGTTCAAGATTTGGTATCTAGGACGGTGTCCAGGACACTGGAGGACATCATATGGAATAAAATGGGTGGGTGAGTCACTTTTGGCATATGGAATATGCATTTTATTTCATATGACATCCACTGGTGTCTTGGACACCATCCTAGACACCAAATTCTGGACAGAACATCCATCCCCAATGATATGGATGTTCTTCACGTCAAAACATACATATTCTATATATTGATAATTCTTTTTGTAATGTGTACAATCCCTTGATTGAAGGGTGACACATTAGTTGTTATGTCAATTACAACACATACAAATACAATAGGAAAACAATCTACAAGTTGTCAACATATACTTGGAAACTAATTTACAAGGTGTCCACATGTACTAGAAAACTAATAGTGATATTTGTGAGTTGTATTAAACGAATAGATTCATTAGCTGTACAAGCTGGGAAGCTAGTCACAAAAGAAGATGGATTTGGTTGGGATCATGTACAGCTAAGAGGTAGCTTTATTGGGGACTTTCTTTGACTATTACACACCCTCAAATGCACGAGCCAATCATGGACCATGAGTTTGCTTTTCAATAGTTGAAAACAAGTAGTAAAGAGACCCTTTGTAAAAATGTTTGTCACCTTATCAATGGTGCTAATATATTGGACATTCATTTCTTTGTGAACAACCTTTTCATGCATATAGTGATAATCTACCTCAAGGTGCTTTATGCGAGTATGAAACACTGGATTAGATGCAAGAGAAATAGAATTGATATTATCACACCAAATCAGTGGAGCGAAGGAAAGGAAAATTCTGAGATCCTTAAACAACATGTGGCGGCATGAAAATTCTGCTGTAGGATAAGCAAGTTGACGATACTCAAATTCAGTGTTAGATAAAGAAACTGTTGATTGCTTTTTAGAACTCTAAGAGATAGGTGTATATACTAAATAAATGCAATAAGCAACTGTAGATCATTGATCGGAAGGACTATTAGCATAATCAACATCGGAATAGGCCTCTAGTTTGATTAGCCCAGACTAAAAGAACAACCCATGGTTAATTATGCATTTGACCTAGTGTAAAATACGTTTGACGGCAATCCAATGAATTGAAGTCGGTTGATGAATAAATTGACAGACTTGATTGATTGCAAATGTTAAGTCTAGACGAGTGAGTATAAGGTATTGGAGTGACCCAACAACATTAGGATACATGGTTGGGTCTAAGAGAATCTCATCATCTAAGGGTTGCATCTTTTTACCAAAAATTGTAGGAGATGAATAAACCTTAGCATCCTCCATATTAGTACATTTAAATAAATCCAATGCAGACTGTGTTTGAGTTAGATATAAACCCCCTCTAGAAAAATTGGTTTAAAGACCAAGAAAATAATGCAATCCACCAAGGTCCTTCATGGAAAATAATTTTTTTAGGAGTTGATGAAGATGAGTCGCACTATTGCTAGTGAGTAGTATATCATCAACATAAATTATTATTGCCAGTGAGTAATATATCATCACTATAAATTAATAAGAAAATGACAACTTTGTTCTTATGGTAAGTAAATAAAGAGTAGTCAACCTTAGAGCAAAGAGGATTGTGTCCGCTCCCCTTAACTAACGCTAACCTCCGCTCCTTGTCAGGGCGCAAGCACATCAATGCCGAAATGTGATATGTGCCCCCTCCCCTAAAAAAAAGTGTAAATCACTTTTCGGAGATGAAGTGTCTGCCCCCTGACAAGGAGTGGAGGTTAGTGGTTTTTAGGGAAGCGAACACAATCCTCCCTCACCTTAGACCTAACAAAGCCAAGATCTTTAAGATAGTCTAAGAAATAGTAAAAATAAGCTTGAGGAGCTTGTTTTAAGCAATAGATGGATTAGTGAAGGTGCACACTTGAGTACAAAATTCAGGATTTACAAATCCCTTTGGTTGACACATGTAGATTTCCTCTTGCAAAATATCATGGAGAAAAGCATTTTAAGCATCAAGTTGTCGAATGACCCAATGATTAGTAAGAGCAAGAGCCAAAACTAAGCGAATGGTGGTATGTTTTACCACAAGACTAAATGTTGTGAGTGTAAATTGATTGAGAATTTCAATTCCATTCCTTATGTAAAAAGTACATATTGTAAAGATCCTAGTATAAACCACATGTATGTGGATTATGGTTTATGTAATTAAGTCATTAAGTCTAGTCTAAGAAAAGCTCAAGAAGATGAGAAATTATGTAAGTCTAGAAGACAGAGACCACAGAAACAAAATGCTAGATATCATCAAGCTACCAGGTCAAATATGCAACAAGTCTCATACTAGATACAACAAACCTCAAGGATCCAACCGTAAAACATCAAAGGTAGATTCATATGAGAATGGTTGGTAAGTGGTACACAAGGGTAAGACCAAGCCAAAATACTATAGGATGGTTTTAGATGATTTGTCATTTACCTTAGAGAATGCCTTATACAAAAATAGATAAAAATAAGTAAAAATCAAAGACAGGGAGGGTCAATTGATCAAGGGGAGTTCATTCAATAGAAATATTGGATTGATCCAAAAACATGCTAGATCGATCAACCTAAATGTTGTTTTGTAGGGCACAACCTGAGCAAGTTCAATTGATCAAACATTGCTCAATCGATTGATTGAACTCCTTGAGGTGGCCAAAATACTGGCAGGGTGTCACTTATTACGGGATTTAGTTATTTTAGAAAGTTTTATTTTTAGAAAGTTTAGTTAGAGTAGGATTTGGAAAGACTAGCATGTAAAGTCTATATATATGCTTGTAACCCACAATTTTATTAATGAATAAAATAAAATAAAATAAAAAAGTTTTATTAAAGTTCTTGTCTATCATGGCCAGACCTTTCTTCTCCAAATTCTTGGTGCCTAGAACTTGATCTAGGGTTGGTGATTTCTAAGAATTCGAGGTTGGTGATTTTCTCAATGTATATCTTTCTCTTATTCTTCTTCTTCTTCATCTTCTTTACAATTTTTCTAGTGTTTCTTGATTAATTTTTTGGTTTCTCGAACTTCAAGATCCTACTAAAAGTTTATATAATTTTATATAGCTAGACTTATTAGAATTACTTAAAATTTGGTATACATACTCCTCATATACATCAAAATCATCACATAAAATTTCAGAATTTTTTGATGCACGATAAGGGGTATTTTGGTAATTTTAGGTTTCTACCCAACAATTACAGATTTTCCCTCTGGGTTTCTTTCTTTTATTTGCTCCATCTTTTCCAATTTCAATTCTTCTAAACCCCTCTAATCAAGTTTTTTCTTCTATTTTATTTAAATCTTGATTACTTAAGTGTGCTTAAAACTCAATTCTTGGTTCTTTAACTTTATTCTTGTTATCATTCTACATCAACCTTGGTATCATCTCTATTGTACTGCATCAATTTGGTGTCCAGAACACTAGGGGACTTCAAATGGAATAAAATGGGTAGTTGTTATAAGAAATTTCAAATTCCTACCCATTTTATTCCATATGGCATCCCCTAGTGTCTTGGACAAGACATTTGCATTGGGGAACTGTTTTGTTTCTTGCATTACTAGTTAAAGCTTAGATTTCACCATCCACAATGTATTTATGTACACCACCATATATTGAAGTTCAATGCGAATGTGAGCTGGTGATCGTTCTAAATGTGGAAGTGTGCGGAACAAGAAACAGCTCGTAGTCATATTTGATGTGTTTATATTGGGGTAATTTGGGCATTTGGTTAATATTTTTTTGTATGACAATGGTTTCAATTTTAGGTTAATTTAAGTTAGTTTCTTATCAATTAATTCAGGGATTTTTATTTATTTCTTAATAGATTAAGATTTATTTATTTTTTAGGAAAATGAAAGATCCATTTCTAGCACTTTTTCTAGGCCTTATATTTGGTTGTCAAAACTTATCCATGTGAGTTTTTTCTTCTTTTTTTTTAGTTTCATTGGAAATATTATTTAGTTATCTTTCGAACAAGCCCAATATCTTGAGACTCCAATGTGATTTGGTGAAGTTTATGAATAAAATTTTGGTAGGGTATCACTTTATGATGAAATTTAATTATTTTAAAGTTTTAATTTTTAATTTTTTTTAGGAAGCCTAGTTAGAGTAGGATTTGGAAAGCTTGGAATGTAAAAGCTATATATAGTTTGTAACTTAAAATTTCATCAATGATGAATTGATGATTGAATAAAATTTCAAGGCTTACAGTTGGTCTCTAGTGTAACTCCAAAATTTTGAAGGTGTAATGCTTTCAACCTTAGGTGTGACTCTTAGGTTCAACTAGTGTGATATCAGAGCTTTTGATCTTGCATCAGAATGTTTTTTCAGAAAGCAATCCTATAATTATTGACATTTAATGTGAATTATCTCAAGATCATCTTAAGCCATTTTGAGGTGGGAAGGTCCACTTAAATTTTTTTTGAGAGGTAAAGAGATCATTTATTATAAATAAGACAAAAATAGTAAAACATACAAAGATAGGGATCACCAATAAGGTGATAGCCACATATAACAAAAATAAAATTACCCACAATCACTCAAAACTTATAACTCCTCACTCCATATTGTATTACATTCCTTCTCAACAAAGGACCCACCTACCGAGATCCACTCAGAGTAAATTTTATATGTAGAGCCTCAACTCGCTAAAACTTCAATGGTTATCCTAAAAAAAATTGTTATTTCTTTCCTTTCTGTAAAACGTGTCAAATATCCTGATAAAAACTACTAAGACCACTCAATCCTCACCCCGAAATCAACTCATTAAAGAGCATTAGGAAAACCCATGCAAATTGGAAATGAGAAAGGAAAAAAAAGTATCACATTCCTTTTGTCATAGGACAATGGATGAAAAGATGACTGACCGATTCCTCCTCTTCCATGCATAAAATGCATCTATTAACCAAGTGCCAACCCCAACTCTGAAGATGGTTCAAGGTTAAAATTTTATCCAAGTAACAGTTCCACATAAAAAATGCAATTCTGGATGAGATGCTCAGGACCCAAATGCCTTTATGGGGAAACCAAATCGTTGGAATATTTGATAGCTCATAATAGAATGATTTAGATGTGAAATACCCCTTTTGATTCCATAAATACCTTATTTGCCTAGCATAGATTTATGAAAGCTTATAACAAGCATATAAAGATATGATTGTACCCAAAAGCTTGGGCTTAACACCCTCAATCAGGAGATAACGTGTAGCAGCCAAGAGCTATACCCAAAAAATTGTTGGAAAGATCTTTTCGAAACATACGCTTATGATTGTTCTAGGAGTGGAAAAGTTTTTTCATAAAACAACCCTAAATTTTGGATACCTAATGTGTATTATATCAAGATCTTAAATCATTTTGAAGTGGGAAGGTCCTAAATGAATTCCATATAGGCCCTATCTGTTTAGTACAAATTTATGAAAGCTAATAAGAAGCATAGAAAACATGATTGTACACAATAACTTGGGTTCAACATCCCACCCCCCACCCCCCAATCAGGAGATAAGCTGTTGCAATCAGCTTGCGAGAGTCATGTGTAGATATCTTTTCAGGTGATCTTCGAATCATTGAAAAGATCTCTTCAAAATTTCTTCAAAACATATGATGGCTATTTCTACACTTACATTAACTTTTTGTTCATGTATCAGCAAGTGGGTCAAATATCAGTGGCAAGATTATGGTAGGGATTTAGGGTGTTTAGATCAATATTGAATGGGTGGAATTTATAGTGTTTGTTGTGTTTAGGTATATTCTAGTTATTTTAGAATGACGGTTAGGAATTTTTTTTTTTTTTTTTTATTTAAGTTAGCTTCGACAAATTATTCTCAGTATATGTTTTGTAGGGAGCTTTTTAGGTTAGTGAACAATGATCTTTCATCTTTCAGCTCCATTGAGAACTATTGGGATTGCTTAGATTAGAACCCTGCAGGAGATTTTTTAAAGTTTTCTGCTTTAGCTGTGAGGATTCAACTCCTATGTCAGTAGGAAAAAGGAATGGTGATGGAGTTAGTTTTGTTTCACACATAGGAATTCATCTTTTGGCACATTGAATATCTATGAGTAAAACACAGAGAGTGAATGTGCTAATTAAGTTCAGGAACTTTTTACCTGGTAATCTACTAGATGCAAGGAGATATTCATCAAATAAGTAAGTAAACTATATGTAAGAAGATCTTCTTTCCATGCAAAAACTTGCAATCTAAAATTTTAAACCCCTATTACAGTCATCAATTGAGGGAGTAAAGGAAAAAAGACTATTACTACATGAGTTTCTACGCTGCACCACATCAGAGAAGTATCGGATTTCAAAACCATGGATTCCAGTGCTACCCTTTTACATTCATATTTTATGATACTTTTTCTTTCCTTCCCATACTTTATTGACATAAATCATTTACCATTCACTATGAGATCTATATAGAAAGTTTCTTAGTGGTAAAGATGACATTGTTACATTTGCTGATGCCTTTGTTTATGGGTATAAGATACAATTCATGAGATATTTCATTGTTCAATCCTATATGATACTATCATATGAAATGCAATTCATGAGATAGCTCATTGTTCAATCCTATATGATACTATCATAAGAAATACCATTTTATTCCCCAACATTTAAATATACTTTCAAGTCTACAACTCCGAATTTTAGGGTTCACCCTTCTCCAACACTCCACACCCATATCAGATTCTGACACCTCATACCCATATCCATGCAACATGGACAAGTGCTGTTTTTCTGTACATAAGCAAATAGTTAAGGGCAGAGAAGCTGCACTGTATAGGGCTTCCTTAAATTAATCACATCTAGTCTCACTCTCATCATTAATTGTATCAAGTGCTGCAGACTGTGCCAGGATTCATGTCTCAAGTCATGGAAAGATCAGTTCAATTAAACCCATCACTAACAGTGCTAACAACTGGTGCAACTGCTGCAGTTGAGATCCTCAGCTTCTGCCTGGCAGATACTGGAAATGCATTTCTTGTTCCCTCGCCATATTACCCAGAATAATAGCTAATTTCTTGATTTTAAGACTTTTCAAATAATTATACTTTCTTTTTTCATATTTAGTTCTGAGGCATTGGGTTGGAATCGGATAACTGAATGGAAGCTTAATCTGCTAGTTTGACATAAATATAAAATGTCAAACCGGGGTGGAGCTGATAACCATTCCCTGTTGCCACACTGACTACTTTGGTTTGAGTATCTCTGCTCTTGACCGATCATTCAACCAGGCTAAGAAATGAAGGCTAAAATTCCATGGAGTTCTTTTTTCAAACCCTTCAAATCCTGTTGGCAATCTGATGAGTTGGGCCTTCTAGGCTTTGCTTGAGAGAAGAGCATTCACATCATCTCCAACAATTTATTCAGGGTTCACCCATGGAAATGAAGAGTTTGTGAGCATGGCCAAGGTTCTTGATTCAGAAGACTTTGACATGAGCAGGATTCATTTGGTATACGGGCTATCCAGAGATCTTTCCCTTCCCAGATTGAGGGTGGGGATTATCTATTCCTCCAATGAGAACATTTTTGCTGCTGGTAAAAAGTTAGCAAGGTTCTCTTCTATTTCAACTCCCACCCAGCATCTGTAGATCTCAATGCTTTCAGATACAAGACTCATCCAGGAATTTATCAAGACCAAATTTGAGAAGCTTCAGAAAATGTCCTTGGCATTTGTGGAAGGGTTGAAGCAGTTGGGCATCGAATGCACAAAATAGCGGTGGAGGTTTCTACTGCTGAGCAGACGTGAGGAGCTTGGGCCAAAGGATAAGCTTTTGAGTATATAGCTAAGATCAATTTAACTCCTGGACCATCCTGTCACTATATTGCACATGGATGGTTCCGCTGTTGTTTTTGTTTGATTGGGCTTCTATCTCTGGTGGGTTGGAAGAGGAGGCTTCTATCTCTGATTGGGCTACCATCTTGGTGATTGTTCTTTCCCTTTCTTTTTTAAAATTGATATCATTCAAAAAACATAAAATAAAAAATAAAAAAAAAGAAGATCAATCGGCTAACACATATTTTAAAAATAAGATCCATATTTGTATTCATTTATTTATCTAGATTTCGGATAGAGGTCCAGATATCCATTTACACAAACAACTTGTTTCTTATGATATCACAACTAATGATTTTCTAGCCTCGATGTCATATGAAGCCCTGAGGATTAGGTACAATAACTTAGAGAGTGGCTAAAGTTGGAATGACATCAGGGCCGACACATCAGTGCCAAAAGTGAAAAACACCCTCCAAAAGTGTAAATCACTTTTTTGGTGTTGATGTGCCAGGCCTAATGTCATTCCAACTTTAGGCACTTTCTAAGTTGTTGTACCTAATCCGAGCTCCATATGAAGGGTCCTTTATTATAATATCAAAAACCTAGCAAATGTTCTGTGATGAAAATGCCTCTGTAGTGTATATGGTGATTTATAAACTGACATGTGTTGTTTTGGGGGTAAAAATGTTCAAAAAAAAATTCAGTTGAAAAAGTAGGTGGTCAAAAAAAGACATCAAATTCAAAAACACATCATGTGTCAATGTGGTCTTTGTCAACACAGACAATCATTCTTAAAAAAAAAAAAAGGCTCGTCCAGCACCTATCCAACAAAGGTTTAGAGTTGGGCTCAAAAGCAGCAAACGGTGTAGAAATAGAAGTGCGGCTTGCCCTTAACTTATTAATGATATGTAATGGGTTTAGATATTTCGCTGGAGTGAATCAATATAGATCCATATTTGATCCAATTATAATCGGATATATCCTATTCATAAAAAAAAAAAAAATTGGTTCTATCCTAAATGGACCGGATATTTAATTGAAGTGGATTCACTTGAATTCGTATCTGCCTTAAGCAAATTGGTTGGGTTCGGATAAAAATCCGGTCTGTTTGCAGCCATAGAAGGACTTCCATGTTGAGAACTTTCCAATTCACTGGAGACTGTTACGCTGGAACAGCAATAGAAATTGCAACTGTTGATATAAGATGACTTGCTAGGAGAGGAGTGTGTTAATAATTCATCTGATTTGAAGCTAAGAGATTGAGAATCCAATCCAAGTATTCCTTCTCCTTCCTCTCCCTCCTTGTCATGATTAGCATTTCTTCTCCTTTAGAACATGGTGCCCAACTTGCCATAATGAGCTTCGAGAGAACCTATGTGGATGGGAAACCACTGAGCTTCAGTGGAGGAAGTAGAAGAAATAGTAAATCCGGCAGTGGCTGTGAGAAACAAGGCAGGTGTTTCCAGGCAAGGGAACTGAAGCAACAAAGTTCACTAGAGGTATAACTGCACCAACTTTAACAGCCTCGTGCTTCTTCCACTGTTTATTTGGTGTCCCTGGCTTCTCTTCCCAAGGAAATGGAACCATACCCTGTTGTCTCACCTGAATTCTCTCTACCATTCTTTAACAAAATCTTACTACTTGAAGATATTAAGCTCTCTCTCCCTCTCTCTCTCTCATTAGTTTGTCTTGGAGAGACTTGAAACCTGGAAGCAATGAAAGAAAGTGGTCAGAATTGATCTGTTCTTTATTTAGATCGCAACTGGTATTCATGAATTAATTGGTTTTATTTCAACAAAATCAAATCCCCATGACAACGGTAACAAAAAAAGAATGAAAAAGAATCTTTTTTGTCCACCAATTTTTCTTTTAAATACATCTTGGGGTCCCCTTTTCCTTTCCTAGAACATGGTCACCGAATCTACACCAACCCCACAATTCTTTTAGGACCCCTCTTCTCAATTCTTTCTTGATTAATGCTACTGTGAAAGAATTGATTACTATGATTCTGAGCCAGATCTGATGGATTCTAGAACCTGGACAACCTCCGCCATGTTCGGTCTCCTCGAAGGAATCTCAGCTGTACAGATCAGCCCCAACTTCATGACTTGAATCAACTCATTCTCTGCAAACCCTCGCAAACTTTGATCAAAGCAATCTGAAGCTGTGCCACTCTCCAACAATTCCCGAACATATTCACACAGAACCACCACCTCAGTTGCCACCGGACTCTCCACCGGTTTCCTCCCAGTAACCAGCTCTAATAAGATGATTCCAAAGCCATAAACATCACATTTATCGCTGAATCTTAAGCTCTGGCTAGCCAGCTCTGGTGCAACATACCCAACAGCAGTGTGGAACTTTGTCAAACCATAATTATTCAACATGGGCAGTAATTTGCCCAACCCATAATCAGATAACTTGGCTTCAAACATGTCATCTAAAAGTATGTTATTGGACTTGATGTTGAGATGCAGAACATGTGGTTTACAGTCATGGTGAAGGTAAGCAAGCGCTCTAGCTGTTCCAAGGGCAATCCGAAACCTCCTAGACCAGTACAGTTCGCTTCTGCTGCTACTGGTGCTGGTGCCTGGGTAACTAAGTCCATGTAGATGCTCATACAGATTCCCATTTGGAATGAATTCAGATAGAATTAGCTGCATTGTAGATGACCAGTAATAGCCTTGGAAAGCAACCAAATTGGGGTGTCTAAGGTTGCCTAGTCTTCCAATCTCCTGTTCAAATTCATCTTGATTCCTGATCCTTCCCAGTGTCTCAATCTTCTTCACTGCAATTGAGATCCCACCTTCAAAATTGGTTCTGTAAACAGTTCCAATTGATCCACCGCCAATCAGACAATCCTTATCAAGCAAAGCTTTTGTGCCCGCCTCCCAATCCTGGTACCTTGAAGGCAAACTTTTGCTGAAGAGAACCAGCTTCCCGATAATGAGATTTGAATCTGTTGAAGCTGGTGGTGTGCTCTCCACAACCAATGTACCGTCTTCACTCCTCCGGCGAGCCTTGATGTTCATGACGGAGATCATACAGACCCCGGTAAGGATCACTGCAGCAGCAACAATGGCCACTATTACGGAGTTACTCAACTTCTTGGTTCTCCCAGATTTGGATGTGGTGCCATTGCCATTTGCCGAGCAGAGAGAGTCAAGAGGAGGACCGCAGAGCCCCAGATTATGAGAGAAAGCGGCGGCACCAAATTTCTGTATGGCCGGAGGAATCTCTCCCATGAGATTGTTAAAGGAGAGATTCAAACCAGTCAACAATGTCAAATTTCCGAGGGTGTAAGGGATTGACCCCGAGAGTGAATTGTTTGATAGATCGAGTAATTGGATTCGAGGCAGATTTCCCAGAGTTGGTGGGATGCTTCAATTGAGCTTGTTTCCACGTAGGTCAAGGATTTTCAGATTTGACATATTGTAGAGGGTCTGAGGAATTTCTCCCTGTAAACCATTATCAGAAACATCCCTGCAACAAGCGCTTGAAATTTCAAGTTTGATTCAAAGAAACCTGTAGATATGTATATATAGATTGGTGTGATAGATATTGGACTCACAGCTCAAGTAGAAACCTGCAATTGCTTAGACTGTTGGGGATTTCACCGACAAGGTGAAGATTGTGCAAATCCAGAACAACAAGCTGCTCAATGCTTCCAAGCTCCGCTGGAATCGTTCCTCGAATTGTATTATTACCCAACCTGAGAATATGGAGACTCTTCAACTCTCCAATTTCAACAGGAATATTCCCGATCAGTTTATTAAACCCTACATCCAAAACCTCTAGATTTCTGCACCTGATGACGCTCGATGGGAGCTCCCCGCTTAGTTTATTCCCCGAAACATCAAAGGTTTCCATCCGGTCACTACAGGTTCTTATCTCGGGTATCTCTCCTTGAAACTGGTTGGACGATACATTGAAATAGCTCAGATTTTTCAGTCCAAGAACATCGAAAGGAATCAAACCTGTAAACAAATTGCTTCCTAGATCCAAAAGTTCCAAGCTTTGGCATGCTAAAATCTGCTCAGGAACGTTCCCTGCTAGAAAATTGCTTCTCACAGATACGTAGGCCATGCTCGGAGGTACACAAATCTGTGCAGGAAAACTACCACTGAGATTGTTTAAAGAAAAATCGAATCCGACAAGATTGGCGCAGTTTGCAATAGATAGAGGAATTGAACCGGAGAGATTGTTGTGCGAGAGAGAAATGAACCTCGTCTTGAGGCAGTTCTTGAACAGAGCTAAAGGAATTTCTCCAGTAAAACCATTCCTCGACAAATCCAGTAAGCGAAGACTCTGAAGATCGCCGAGAAACTCCGGAATCAGTCCAGATAATGCATTACTACTTAAATTAAGTTTCCACATGGTCACAATCTCTGCGAATTCCAGCGGTATGTCGCCGGAAAACCGATTTCCATATAACGACAAGATCCTCAAGGATTTCAAGCCGGATAAGCTCGGCGACAATTCTCCGGCGAGGCTCGTGTTCCACAATACAATCCTCTCCACATTTCCTGCGGAATTACAAAATATGCCTAGAAAATCCTGGCAAGGATCTTGATTCGGATCCCACGAATTCAAGCTTTTAAACGGATCATCGGAAACCTTTCCCTTGAATTCAAGCAGGATCTCCTTTTCCGTCAACGGAGAAACCGCAGATCTCAGTACTCCAAAGAAGAATAACAGCAAAATCCGAGAAAAACCTCGTCGGAATCTTCTCATATTCGCTAAGCACATATAACCTTCTGGCATTATCTCCGCCGGACGAGTAAACCTCCGGCGATCCCCGCCGCCACTCCGATGCCTCGAGATCTTAACGAATAAGCTTCGAGAATGAGAAAACCTCCACAATCACTACTAAACAACAGCATCGTCCTCACTCCTCACTGTCTAAACAATGCCCCGGCCTTCGAAGGAACAGTAAAAAGGCAAACCTCGAAGCTTCAATTAACAAGAATTCCTACAAAAGCCAGAACCCCTAAAGGTCAAAGAAAACCATCAGAATCCAATGAAGCATTCCAGCATGAAATTCAATCCCCGATTCATAAGCAAACAGTCATGAAGCTTTGAAACGCATCAGATCTCGCAGTAGGAACAAAGATCCCGACATGCAAAAGTCCAAAACTTCACAGAAATCAATTTTACTGTCTCTTCTCCGGCTCTCAGAATCATAGAGAGAGAATGGAGAGAGGCGAAGTCTTCAAGAAGAAAACAAGGATACTGTTGTTGACAGGCGTGCATTGCCTGGAAAGGCAGCAGGTGAGGCAATTTAATAAGTGCTTTTAAAGTCTACATATATATTTTTTCTTTTGCGGTTGCGAACAACTGAAGAACCACGTGCTTCCTCCTTTTTCGCACTCCATTAAATTAACGATCGAAGGCATTAATTCCTCTCCAACAACCACGCCGTCGCCATCACCACCGCCGCCGCCGCACAGAAGAGAGAAAGAAAACGAGGAGGAGGACGCCCTTGAAGATCTTCGTTTTCTTCTGGTAGAAGCGCGTAATTTGTTTACTTTTTGTTCAAATAATCTCTTTTTGCAGTATCAGATTCTCTTCTTGTGTCGCAGTCTCAAATTCAATTTGGTTTTCTGAACCAGAAATTCTTAGCCGTTACCTCTTGTCCTTTTGTATTTGATCAGAACCCATAAGGGAAAGAATCTGCTCTAAGGTATTAGGTATTAAAAAAAAAAAAAAAGAAATTTTTTTTCCCAAAAACGAATATCTTAATCGGGGATAAGCTATACTATCAGGGTTCGAGTCTGTTGTCTCTGAACACGAGAAGCTCGCACTCGCTGAGTCACTCCTTATAGAATCTTGATCTTCCCGTATGAACCGGTTTTGAATCATGGACAGATATCACATCATTATCAATCAGTCCATGACATGTGGCTTGAAAAAGGTCATCGAGTGTTTTAGCTCAATACACATTTGTCCAAAGGGGGTATTATGGTAAATGCATGTAATAAAATAAGTACCCGTGTATTTATTAATATACCCTTTGTCGGGCATTGTCAAGTATGGAGTCAAAAAGGAAAGGATGTGAATTTCCCAGGTGAAAAAACATGTAACAACCCTCTTATGTCAGAACCGTATGAACAAGCTACAGGTGAGCCCAAACACAAAGGGAGGTTGAAGAACCCATACCTTTTTGGGGGAATATCACCTGCGCCTACCCTCTTTGTGCAACGTCGTGAGACAAGACAGAGGGGAATATCATTTCACTTTTTGGGGGTGATGTGACATCTCCGAAAAGTGAAATGATACCCCCCTTGTGTCTCGTCTAACGAC
>JAOXJP010000008.1:15345292-15358641 GCA_025762735.1 Platanus orientalis | reverse complement strand
CCCTATAAGTAGGGGCCAACTCGTGCAGAGAGAGAGGGAGAAATATTGGGAGAGAAAGGAAAGGAGAGAAAAAAGAAGTGAGAAAAGCCCAAGCTCTTTCACCCTACTTTAACCCTCAGAATAGTAACATTTCCCCCTCATCCTTTTACCATGATTATGTAAGTTTATTTTCATAGTTTAGTGTCTTTATACACTGTTTAATTGAGCCATGCAAGAACTTTTCGAACCTCTTAAAGAGGGCTACAAAGTAGAGATAAACCTTGCCTCTGTTGGACTCATTTTTTACCGTAGTGTATTATCGGATTTTTCATTTTTTTATAGAGATTAGTTTGATCTAAAATTTTTATGGTATACCCCTAGATGGGTGGTCTACATATGTTTAAATTTTGGTAAATTTAGGAGCTCTCGAAAGCCTCAAAATTATATCCACAAGTCTGCTATAAAATTGGTTTTTCTGAATTTTTATTTGACCTACCTTTAGTGTATGATTTTTAATTATTTTTGTACCAAGAGTTAAACTATGAAATTTTTTTGGTGAGTCCCCAAGAGGATTCCCCATATCCCTCCAAATTCCCAAAATTTTATGAGCTCTATAGGGGGTCCAAATGGATAAAAAATGAAGTTGTTGGATTTCCCAATTCCTAAACTTTACATGTTAAAGTTTAGGTGTCAGAACATTCAAGTGTTAGGCCACAACCATAAAAATTATATACCATTTGAAAGGTATCTCTCTTAGCTTTCTAATGAGACAAACCACACTCAATTCTAAGTTTTGTGGAGAGAGATATGGATATTTAAGTTCAAACTCTCCAGAGCTAATGCCTGAACTTTACATGTTAAAGTTCAAGTGTTGAAAGCAAGTTCAACCATTAGGCCACACCCATGCAAATTATATACCATTGCAATGGACTCTTTTAGCTTTCTAAAGAGACAAACCACACTCAATTCTGAGTTTTGTGGAGCGAGATATGACTACTTAAGTGAAGACTGTTCAAGAGCCTGATGCCTGAATTTCACTTATTAAAATTCAGGCATTTCAGCAAATTTCAGGCATTGTGATTTCCATCTTAGCTTCATTCTTTATCTTTATCTTTTATCAATGTTTCTATGTCCTGTTTTATACAACTGAGAGTATGTAGGACTATTTCATTTCATATAGTGGCATATTTCTTTTTCATGTTTTTTCTTTTAGTTTTTTTTTTGTGTGTATATATATTTATATCCATGCATTTGTGTATGTGCATGGCTTAGAGGACCTACCATTGTAAGTATTCTTATCTCTTTGCATGCCTTAATACATTTGGAACACACCCATAAAGCATAATGCACAAAACCCATCCCACAATGGTTGCTGAAATATCCAATGCCTAAACTTTATTCACTGTAAAGTTCAAACATTGGCTTTGAAGTTCAGGTGTTAAACCCATGGGACCCACTGATCCCATTTATTCTGTGACCAGAGACCCAAGTGGGCTCTCATTCACCCTCAAAACCCTAAAACTCAGCCAAAAGACCATCCTTGGTGCCCTATAGTCTCTTTCCCTCTTTGACAAACGTTTTGCATGTTCCCGCAATGTGGAGTACTCTGTAAGTATACATAATAGACTTAAATGAACCCACCCTAAACTACTCTCATAGTCAAACATATTTGACTACTAAGACTGCCACACACACACAACCCCTAAAACTACATGCATTTTGATCATGATAAAACCCTAGGAACCCAAACCACACAAGATCGGGTTTGTAGGCAACTTGAGATAACTACAAAAATCACAAAACACCAGGGGTTTAGACTAATAATTTTCTTTTCAAAAGGCACACCTCCCTATGGCACCTTATGTCATACATGTTACAAAAATACACCCTAAAAATGTGGGTGGTTGGGGTGCCTAATACCTTCCCCAACTACAACAAAACAACTTACCCTACTCTCTGACAAACCTGACCAGAATAGGAGTTAACATACTAGACCTTAGGGTCTAGACTTCCTTTCCCCGAGAAAGAAAGTAGATGTCCAACTACATCGAAAAACCTGAGTTTGTGATGATTCCCAAAAAGCCTGGCATTAGCTAGCCATATGGACAAACCTTACTACCCCCTAATAAACCATAATTTTCCTCAACAAACCCAAGTGGCACTGAAGACGCCATAGCTGGTGAAGTGGGGACAAGAGTCAGTAGACCTGCAGGACAGGGTTAGACCCGGCCTTCCCCCAATGTCCACATGCCCAAAAACAAAAGTTCAAATACCCCTTGTATCCCTAACTCTAATACTTCATAAAACATGAAGTAAAGCAATAAAAGTCTCATAATAAATTCCAAACAGAAACTTAACTTCTTCTCTCATGATCAAAGGAGTTGTCTTCCTTATGTCTCTATATGCCTCCATGTGTGGGCCCCACGAGATCTTTCATATCTGCATCAGATACCTCTTATCAATGTGCTTAGTCCTTGCATGAAAGGCAAAATTCCTCTCAAGCTGAATGATGCTCTAGCTATCATTGAATAGTTTATTGTTTTCTTGCTTCTTGCATAACTCTTTCATCAGATTTTTCAACCAAATCAATTCCTTGCTAGGTTCTATTGCTGCAATATATTTTGCTTTTGTGGAGGAAAACATAACTATCTTCTATAGTTGAGACACTCAACTGATTGCTATTTTCCTTGAAGTGAATACATACCCGTTGTACTCCTCATGTCTACATCACTAGATAGGTCTGAGTCTACATATCCTTGTAGCTCTACCTTGTGTCCCTCCAAAACACAAAGTTGTGTTAGTGGTTCCCCTCAAGTTTATCAAGATCCACTTAATTGCTTCCCAATGCATCATTTTGGGTTTGCTTATGAATCTACTCACAACCCTCAATGATTAAGCTATATCCGATCTAGTATTGATCATGACATACATCAAGCTGCCCACCATCTAATTTTTTCCCCTTTAGTCTTAAGAGAATCTTCTTTAGAAAGTTTAAAGTGACTAGCTAACGGGGTACTGACTGGTTTTGCATCTTGCATGTTGAATCTGCCAGCACCTTTTCAACATATTTTTCCTGAGATTACTTCAACCTATGATTCTTTTTGTTTCTTATGATTCTCATCCCAAGAATCTGTTTAGCTGCTCCAGAGTCATTTATCTAAACTCCTTTAACAACTGCTTCTTCAAGTTATTTATTTCATGTATGCTTGATCCTACAACCAGAATATCATCCATGTATAAGAATAATATAATGTAAACATCATCAAAGGTTTTGCGATAGCAACAATGGTCTGCATGGCATCTTCTATAGCCATTTTTCTACATAAACTTATCAAATTTGATGTATCATTGCTTAGGATCTTGCTTCAATCCATATAAGCTCCTCTTGAGCTTACACACCATTTTTTCCTTACCTTAAACTTCATACCCTTGTGGTTGCTACATGTAGATGTCTTCTTCTAAATCACCGTGAAGAAAAGTTGTCTTCACATCCAAACTGCTCAAGATGTAGATCTTCTACTGCCATAATTCTTAACACCGCTCTAATGGTGGTCATCTTCACAACCAAAGAAAATAGTTTAGAGTACTCATCACCTTTTATTTGTTAACACCCCTTCACAACTAGCTTGGCCTTGTATCTCTTACTCCTATCATTCTCTTCCTTTAACTTGTACATCCACTTGTTGTCCAATGACTTTTTTTCATCGGGTAGTGAAACTAAGTCCCATGTCTAGTTTGTAAACAAGGATTTCATCTCCTTATCCATGACATCCTCCCACTTAATTCTTTCATTAATTTCCAATGCTTCATTATAGCATTATAGTTCACCCCCATCTGTCAACAAGTAGGACAGTGAATGAGATAATTGTTATATAGGCGTAGGTGTTCTCAAAGACCTTGTTAGTGTTGGAGTAGGTGTTTGAGGTTTATCTGTTGATTTTTTTTTCTAGTACCTCATTGCCTTCAACTATTGGTTCATCACCCTCAGAAATCTCCTCAAATTTCACAAACTCCTTTTTGTCTTCTTTTATTCTTCTACCTTGTTCTTATACATGACCTTTTCATTGAATACCACATTTATACTTCTAATGATTTTTTGGTTTTCATCATCCTAAAATCAGTACTTAAAATCATCAGAACTTTACCAAAAAAAAATGCACTTCTTATACTTTGCATCTAGCTTGTTTCTCTGAATAGCATCAACATGAACATAAGATGTCCAACCAAATAATCTGAGATGTGAGAGGCTTACCTTTTTTCTCATCCATACTTCTTTAGGTAGTCTATCAACTAATGGTACTAAAGGTCATCTATTGATCAAGTATGTGGTTGTGTTAACCGCATTTACCTAAAACTGTTTAGGCAACCCTACATGCAACCTCATGCTTTTGTCTTGCTCTACAATAGTCATATTCATCCTATTTGTCACACCGTTTTACTATAATATATTTGGTATTGTCATATCTCTTTTGATCACATTCAAAGCACAATACTTTTTAAATTTTTTATTATAATATTCCCCTTAATTAATAAATCTTAAATACTTAAACCTTAAACTTGTGTCATGCTTAACCAAGGCTCTTTGCTTCTTACATGCTTCAAACACGTCAGACTTGTGTTTTAGAAAATAAACACATAATTTTTTAGTTGCAACATCACTAAAAGTAACAAAGTAGTAAGAACCACTAAGAAAACATATTTGAGCTAATCCCCATATGTCAGTATGAGCCAGTTCCAACTTTTGAAGCTTTGGCATCCTTCCTACTTTAGAAAAGCTAACATTCTTTTTCTTTCCCAAAATGTAGTCTTCATAAAATTCCAAAATTAAAACCTTTAAACGTAGAAGTTTGCCTTTAAAGTAGAGAATCTCCATACCTTTCTCGCTTATGTACCCAAGATTGCAGTGCCATGTATTTGAATTGACACCCATATCAACTACGTTAATGGAGACATGCTCCTCATTAGATAGAGTGTACTTTATTTCCTTCCATAAGCTATCACCAAAGCACCTTTGGTTACTTTCCACATGTTTCTCATAAAAGTAGTTGTATGTCTCGAACTTATGAGCTAGCCTACAAAAATTAAATTTATCTTTAGACTTGGTACTTGTCTTACATCAATCAATAACCATATACCTCCATTAGGTAAACTCAACCGAACATCTCATTTTCCAATTATGTTGCAAGTCTTGTTGTCTCCAAGATAGACTTTGTCATAGTCCCCTTACACATAATTCTTAAGACATTCTTTATTTGCCATGGCGTGAAAGGACACACTGGAATCTAATACCAAAGACTCCGATTTTTCATTAAATGCAAGAATCAAAGCGTCTTTAGCAATGTCACCTGTGATATTTACGGAAGCCTCTTCCTTATTGTTGCTGCCTTGCTTCTTCTTCTTTGGTCTCCAACAATTCTTTTTGAGGTGTTCTTTCTTTCCATAATTTCAACATTCCACTCTTGGCTTTTTTGACTTGGATCTTCCCCTAGATTTTGATTTTTCATGCCCTCTTTCAGCAGTTCTTCTTCTTCCTTCCACATTTAATGCATTCCTACTTGATGATGCTTCTCTTGTAGTCTTTCTGCAGATTTCCTCACTAAATTTCACACTCACCACATCATCGAAATTCATGGTGCCTGAACCTTAGGAATTACTTAATGCCATAATTAAGCCACCCCAACTATTCAATAAAGAAGATAAGATCAACAAGACTTTAACTTCATCATCGAAGTTGATGCCTACCGAGGTTAATTAACTTGTGACTATGTTGAACTCGTTTAAATGCTCCACAATGGTTTCACCCTCAATCTTCATATGGAGCAAACGAAAATAACATTTGCATTGGAAATTAACTCAATTATCCCACACATAAGAGAGGATTACCTTACGCTTCTCAAATCATTGAGTTTAAGCAGATCAGCATGGCTAGAGCTTGAGTGAAACACCCATTTAATGTTTACTTCATGGTGAGTAATAAAATCCTAAAGAATGTGTTGGACACCTATGTTAGTCTTTACATAAATTGGTAGATTACTCTCATATATTACGAAAAATGGGGTGATTCCCCAATAAACAAGACCAAGAACTTGTGGAATCAATTTTCATAACTAATATGGACTCTGATGATAACAATACCCTAGCCCAATGAAAAACGTAGGTAAACTGTAAACGCCTAGGGTAGATGGTTTAGGGGGCCTTACCCCTCCCTCAACCATAATCAACCTCCAAAAGCCTTTGACCTTACTTTGGTTAAACCTTTATGATCTTGTGGAGGCCATATTTTTGAACTCCACAAGGAGTGCAAGTCACATCTAATTGACTGGTGGTGACTTTAAACACTCACATGAGTGCATCCCCCTCATCTTACTACTGTTCATATTGATGAGCATCTCTCACTAACCTATTGACCTTTTCTAATATGCAACTTAGATCCCATGCAAGGATCAAAATATCTTGATCTATGTCTAGATCGGATGATCCTTGAAAGGATCGACTGATCCAGTGTAGATCGATTAGTCTGTATCACCCACTCAATAACCCACATTTAGCTAATCCCTTATCTAGGGATCGTTGGTATTGGGTTGGATCGGCCGAACAAACTCAATAATGGTAAGGATCGGCCGACCTAGCAAGGATTCTGAATCGGCTCTGGCCAATCCTGATTTGATTCGGTTGATCATTGCTCGGATTGTCTAATCTTTAGAACCATGATCCCATGGGAAAAAGGGCCCATGACTAATTCATAGACCTGCTCGTCCCAAAGAGAGGTTACACACTGTAAGCCACCCAAAAGCTGTCCACACATATCTATTTCTGTAATTCCCTAATCTCTTCTTTGGGAAATTTCTTCTTTTCGGCTTATTTTTGTGTATCGCCATTGCAATATTTTTTTTTCTGATCTAGTTCCTAATTCTTCTAAACATTTCCTCATTATTTTTGGAATACTTCCTAGTTTAAGATTTAAATTTTAATGCTTTTCTCTTTAATAAGAACATGGTTTTTTTTTTCCTATAATAATTGAAGTCATCAATTAGATCCACCATCAACTGCGTTGGAGTCTTTTTTATGGATGGAAGAATGTGCCCTTCGTCTTTCTTATTCTTACTCAAGCAAATCCTTATTTTAGTTAAACTCTTTCTTAGCTGGATTAGAAGGTATTCCTAAAGCAGTTTTGGTGACTTTTTCCTACGGTTATTTGTTGTGAAGTTTGGAATGAGTGAATAGAAGAATCTTTTATAGTAAGATGTATAGGTAGGGAAACCTTTGGATTAGCTACGTAAGCCCAGGTGCGAAAGAGGTGTGAAATGCACCTGGGCTGGATATATCATTGTCAAAAAGCAAAAAAGCATACCCCAAAAAATGTAAATCACTTTTTCGAGACTGATGTGTCAGGCCAGGTGCATTTCGCACTTCAGCTGAGGCGGGTAGGGAAGTATTAATCTTTCAATCTACAATATTTGAATTGTGCCCTATTATGAAGAATTATTTTAAATTTAGAATGTAGACTTTTAACTTAACGACATTCTTTCTATTCGTTTTGTTTTTACCTTTTATGGTATCACATTTTGGATCTTTTGGGTTCACCATTCCAGTAAATTTTGCTTGTATTGTTTTTCTTTTTCAATGAAATATTTAATGCACGGAAAAAGAAAAAAAAACTTTAAAGGGTTTAGCCCATTAGTAATATGCTAGATAATTTCGTAACTCAAGATGGAGCTAAAGCTTAATAAATGCATTTATACCCCATAAAAACAAAAGTGGCATAACATATTCCAACCAACCCAAAGCTTCGACTCCAGTACAGTACACACCCAATACAATTTGATTCAAAATCTATCTTCTTAAACATTTATTTATTTCAAGCTGTAGTTATCATGTTCCAACATTTCGTTTACCCTTTTCCCCAAAAAAACAAATTTTTTGTTTTCCTTAATTAATAAATTTTTATTTTAGCAATGGTGGCCAATCATGTCCTGCCTGAAAGTTCTGAAATTCGATGACTATCCATGGCTATATCAACTACTGTTTCCAACTTTTCCATTTATATAAGTATACGTCAAGAATCCATGGTGGCCAAATCTTTTAGCAGGTTTACCCAAAATAAAATAAAAAAATTTTAAAAAAAGGAGAATGATTGTCTGTGTTGACACAGACCCCTGTATGTGTTCCATTGATTGACACATGTTGAATTTGATGTCTCTTTCTGAATACCTACTTTTTCATCTGAACACTTTTTTGGACAATTTTAACCCCCAACATAACACGTGCCAACTTATAATTCATCATAAACACTACAGACACTTTGTCATGACAGAACATTTTCTTCCTCCAACGTGTGGGCTGTATAAACTTGTGCTGTCCAGAACAAGTTAGACAACAGTGTGAACACTCGAGATCCTCTATTGCTGTTAAAGGACCCTTACACTGCGACACATAAATAAAAAAGTGAATTTGGGCCGGTTGTCGCACTGTAGATGCATGCAGTGCAATACTTTAACGGCAGTCAAGATCCTCGTCCTAGTGTAACAGGCACAAGTTCTTATAAAAAAACAATAGGAATGTGTTTGGATGGTAAGGGACGAATGGGAATAACTAGGGAGTGATGAAGAAGGAGAGGTTGGTCTATAGGGCCCCCTTTTGAGAATTACTGTCATTGAATATGTGTGTGCCTTGAAACAGCCACTGAGCACATGGTTGTGCCTGGCAACAACCCTCCTAAACATCTCCAAATGGGCTTGGTACGTCCTGGTTGCAGATTGGATTCCGTGGTGCACCGTAAAGTGGCGCAGAGGATATGACTCCACCAAAACATGCTCTTTATTTGTTAACAGACTCGTAGCATTTGGAGCATCACAACATCACAACTAGGAGATCCAGGAGTGTCAATGAGCTGAGATGAACCAAGCTTTGCTCAGCTCAAGTTCATCACACAGGGATTAGGATCAAGCTCAGCTCAGCTCACTAAATACATGCTTACGGCTTCATGCCTAGAATCTTAAAACCCATTAACCCATGAGCTACACACTTCCTCAAGGCCAAAGATATAGCTAGTTGAAACAGGTCTAGCAAGTCACAAATCAAAATCCCCTTGTCACTTTTTAAAAATTTTAGCTTATATTTTTTTTAAATGAGATGACCAAGGCAGCAATGTAGTCTTTGGATTTGGGATAATCAGAGCCTTTAACAAGTTAAGTCTCGTACAATTCAGCTCAGGCTCACTTAGCTATATGAGCTCAATTAGGGGAGGGAGTAGGGCTGTCAACTATCCGATTATTATGTGTGTCCGATCCACTAATATTTGATTCGGATGAATCTATATCTGAATCAATAATTTGACAAAATATTTGAATCCATAGAAATTAATACATAATTAATATTTATATTATAATGTTGTAGGATATGTTAACGTATAATACAACATAAGAATACCATAACTTTAACCTTAACCTTAACCTTAACTTATTCTCATCTCCCATTCCCAATTTGAATGAAAGAGAGCTCCCAATAGTGGGTTTTCCATTCTCTCATTGATTTATCAATGGTCTTTTATCTTTATAATTCATAGGTTTTTATTGTTTCGTAAATATTTAAAAAATATTCAACTCCGATTTGATATTCAATTAAATAAACAAATTCAAATAAAGTATGTTAATATCTGATTTGTATTCGATCCGTTGACAGTCCTAGGAGGAATGATTGTGTCCGCTTCCCCTTGTATGCTAGCTTGATTGGGGTAAAGGGGCAGATGCATCAACATTGAAAGTGATTTACACTGATGTGTGACCAAAATGTACCTGTGACTCTATCATTGAGATATAGGTTGACACATCATGTTTGGGGTTAAAAGTATAAAAGGGTGTATAATTCAAAAATTAGGTGTCCAAAAAGACGGCGTGAAATCATCTGTGACACCCTCCCTGATGCGACACTAGGGGGAATCAATTCAGGGAAACTAGGGAGGAATCAAAAATCCCCAAAAAGTGAATTGATTCCCCCCTAGTGTCTCATCAGGGGGGTGTCGCAGATGATACCACCCCCAAAAAGACGTGCCAAATTCAATTAAAAAACACCTCATGTGTCATCAATCTGTGGCATGTTTTCAGAGAGTCACAGGCACTTTTTGGTCCCAAACAATCCATTCTCCATCAGATGCAGAGACCTAATTGATGTAGGCCACACGATATCCTACTATTTGATCAGGTTAGTCGCTTTTTTTTCTCACACTTAACAAGTTGTGGGCCTCATCCCCCATCACCGTCCATTTACTGATTACCATTTCGCTGTCAACGGACACTACTACAGAGTCGTTTAGAACTAAAAAAATTGCAGGTTGATCCTAAAACTAAGCAGTCGAAAGGAACATCTCGTCTTCCCCGCCAAAATTCATCTCTGTGAAATGGCTCTGGAAGAGGAGAAGACGGGTACTCCATCAATTCCTAAGGCGATTCCAAGCCCTAATGACGAGCTTCGCATTGTCTCAGAAGTGAGTTCATCGCACCCCGCCCAAGACGACACTTCTCCCTCTAAAAAGGCTCAAACTTCCAAAGAGTTCATCCTCTCCGTCGCTCGAAAGTTCTCCGATCAGCCTCTTCAGAATTCCGATCCCGGTGTCTGGGGCGTCCTCACCGCTATTTCCAGTAATGCTCGAAAGAGACCGCAGGTACAATCCTTATCCGGAAACCCTAATCTGTTTGATTGTCGATCTCAAGTTTCAGTCTTTGATCTTTCTTGGTGTTTCTCATTTTCTTGGACATCGATTCTGATGCAATTTATTTTTCAACATTTTTTAATGTATTTAGATTCACAATTATATGCAAAATTTTAGAAGAAACAAATGCAATTTTAGATACATTGTTAGGAATTGTCAGACATGGTCCCTAACAGACTGGATAACTGGAAACCACTGAACAGTCAATTCCATGTTGGAAAATATATGTTCTGGAATATTTAATTTGTGGGTATTTCGAAATTAACGAAAAATGTACAGATTGTAAAGAAAAAGGTAATCGTTTGACTTTGATGATAAATGGTTTTAGTAAGAGTGTCAGCATGCACTTGAGAAGTGAATGTGATATGGGTGTTCAACACCTCCGAATTCCATGAAAATGGAGTGTCCATTTAACATAGCTTAAAACTCTTTTCGTCAAATCTAAGATACGTAGGGTCTGCTCCATTCCATTGTAATTTGAGTCGATTCCATACAAAACTTGAGTTTACAAAAACCCGATAGTCTTGAGTTGGCTTGGTGAGCTTTTCTTCATATTGACTCCACTGCCACACTTTTGAGCTAAGTTGAGCTTATGGGTTTTTGAATCATATTAGCATGTTAGTAGAATTTAGAGGCACGTGTCTTCCAACACATTGAGGTCTGTAGCTTGGCATCTGCTGGGATGTTATACAATGTTAAAGAATTAATGTCTATGGAAGTGTGTATGTGCATTCTTATGAAATTGCATGGATGAAGAGCTTGTAAATCAGGCAATAAATATTCTTTTGATTGCCACTGAGCATAATTTTGTGTCTAAGTTGAACTTCTGGGTTTTTGAAGAGTTTTAGCATGTCAGTCGAATTTAGTGGCATGTTCCTTCCACCACATTGAGGTATTGATGATGCTATACAATGTTGAGGAACTTATTGATACGGCAGTATTTATGCATTTTCATGAACTTATGCTGATGAAAAGATTGTAAATCAGGGCATGAATATTCTTTTGACCGCTGATGAGCATTGCATTGGCCGATTAGTAGAGGACAAACGTTTTCAGATTGAGTCAACTGCTGTAAGTGGAAGTCATTGCAAAATTTATAGGAAGAGAATTGTTACTGAAGATGTTGAGCAAGCATCCAGCTGTTGTACTTCTGTCTTTTTGAAAGATTCCAGGTTGTGTATTGCTGAAAAAGTTTATTTAATCAAATAATTTTATGCAAAGTTCTGACTTTATATGCCTTTACAGCACCAATGGAACTTATGTTAACTGGGATAGGCTGAAGAAAAATAGCTCCGAAGTTAAACTCCAGCATGGAGATATTATATCTTTTGCTGCACCTCCTCAGCATGGTAATGTATATGCCTGACTTTGCTTGGTTGATGATTTATGGTTGTTTAGGGTTCCTTTTAGAAACTGATGCAAGTTAATTTGGGATGCTTTATATTCATTAAAAAAATTGGGAATGCTTTTATAATATTTTCTTGTAATAATTTGCTGTATTGAAATGCTAAAGTTTTTATTTGTTTAAGTGAATTAAAATACTAAAGTCTCTGGTGTTTTTTAAAATTCAGGACTGGTCATTTCACATTTCTAGCATATTGTTCAAGTTTCACATAACCTGATTGAGTTGCTGTTGCATGTGAAACCAGTTATTTGAGATTTTTCCATTTTACTTCTCCTCTAATTCTCGGGAGTCTTAGATTATTAACACTGAAAAGAAAAATATCTTCATGAAATTATGTTTTCTTTTGGTTTGTGTGTTGATCTGGATCTTCTGTGTTACATCCTATTATATTCCCTTTTTTGTTGTTATATTATTTCATGTATACTGAAATACACACAACATTGAGATGTACTTGTTTTACTTTTGTTGGTGAATGATGTTGTAAAGAAGGAATCCTTTTTTTTTTTGTGTTTCTTTTGATAAAGTTATATTATCCTTCCTCATGTTTTCTCTTTCCCCCTGTTATCTGTTAGCAGGCATTTGACATTTTCTTTAAACATCTGTGTTACTGTCTATGATGTACTTAATTATTTATGCACGCGCTGAAATAATCTGGTTACTCTCTTCTGATTTTTTGTTTTCTGTTTTTACACATATATTCAATTTTTCTTATTTTTTTTATTAAAAAAAAAGTTCTTTTGTATGCTGGGGGAGGGGAATTGTTAATCATTTAGTTTCCTTCTCTAGACTGGCTTCTTCTTGTAAGTACAGATTTATTCATGCCTTATAAATATGTTGATTGGGGTTTCTTGAGTCAATCCTTCTGTAGTTTTTACTTTCTTTTTTTCTTTTGGTTGTTGTTCTAGTTGTTTTCATGTAAACTTTTAGTTGAGTTTAGGATTTCATTTCTATTGCTATCTTCTCTATTTCTATCATACGTACCTCAGCTAGTACAGTGTCTTCTTTTTTGATCTACATAATTTTTACTTACTCCCTAGTTCTTTCTAAATCTGTACTGACTTTTTCTTCTAGCTGAGATCTTTGATCGGGACTATTTTATTTTGTTTCTCATGGATCTCTTAAATAAAAAAGGGCGGCTTGGCCCAACGACAAGGCTTACCGTTAGCGTCCCTGGTGGCGCGGGTTCAAGTCACGGAAACAATCTCTCCAGAAATGGGGGTAAGGCTGCGTACATCTTGTCCTCCCTAGACCCCACGT
>JAOXJP010000008.1:15327505-15337925 GCA_025762735.1 Platanus orientalis | reverse complement strand
TTCTTTTGATGTACTTTTCATGATAAAATTATCAGGTTTACTATTTTTCATCTAATTTCAAAGTTCTATGTTTTTAGATCTATAATTTTGTCATAAAAACAAAAATAATGAAATTGTATAAGAAAAATCTTGGGTATTACACCTAGAGATCAAGTTTTTTCCTTTACAACCATTTGCCACCTTATGAATAACTTTTGTATTTCCCTCTCCTTCATTAATCCATTTAAATTTAATTTTTTGGCACCAGTGGATAGTTGGGACTTGTATTGTAGATCTAAGACACAAAGAAGAAGAAGAGAGAGAGAGAAAGATAGACTTTGGGAGCATCGTATGTGTGTGTTAGGATATTCTACACACCATACTTAATATATATTTATAAATGATTTGGTACATCTCTTGTCTATGGAGTAGCATACACCCAAATAGAAAAAGTACACCAATACCCCTTATATACACAAAGGACCTGAGTATGCCACAATCATCTTACCTGAACTGTCTTTGAATAGACCACTAATACTAGATGAACCAGGGTTCCCAATCGAACTACAATCAAATTTAAGCTTGATAAAGTTTGCATCAAGAGGGGGCCCAAGGCCTGAGAATCGGTGGGTGAACTGGAGCTGATTTGCAATCTCAAACCAATCCCTAATAATAGAGCTCACCTGGATACATTTGAAAATATCATGTCACTCTTAAATGCGCTGCCCTTTGTTGAAGTATATTAATTCATGTATCTTCTAACACCTTAAAAGTTTTAGGAGAGTTGGTAAATTTTCTGTCAACATGGTATCAGAGCAGGTATGGTCGTGAGTTCAAATGATCGATTCCCGGTGGAAGTATTTTCATGTATGTAGTGTTAAACATGTGTATCGCGTTGTGTGGACTTGTGCCTAGCTCCCCAAGTGTGTTCTCAGGAGAGTATAGTGTTCCTCCCGAGGGGGGTGTTGAAATATATTAATTCATGTATCTTCTAACACCTTAAGGTTTTAAGAGAGCTGGTTAATTTTCTGTCAACACCCTTATGATGCTTGCATTTTTTTTAATGGATACTGCCCTTATGGTGATAAAATCGATGATCTTGCTGACTGTCCTCCTTTGTCTTAGAATATTGTGTTGTGCCCCTCCCAGAGGCACCAGATATCAGCCAAGTGAATGAATCTCTATCAGACTTGTCCCTTTCCTCAAAAACAGCAATCAACCAACTTGATGGAAACACGATTATATGGTTGGGGACTATCTATTACAAGCCAAATATCCTGAAGAACTAGTACAAAATCCCCGTTGCAAAGCAGCATTGGATGAAAAGATTGTTGACTGATTCTGTCTGCCATGCACATTGGGAAAACCTGAGGAAGAAGGCACCAATCTCTTATTCATCTCTGAAGCATACCCCGTGTTCAATTTTTGTGGCCGATATGCATTATTCCATGCAAGAGCTCTTCTCCTTTGTAATATTTGAACAACTTATACTAGGATTGTCCAATGAAAAATTTGACTTGTACAGTTTGATTCAGTGACTAGAAAAGAAATATTTTATTAAAAGCTGTTTATAAGAATGCTGCAATATTTTGAAACAGGTAAAAGAGTAATAAAGTATAAATTCAAAGTTTAAAAAATCAGAAAGATCATCTTTTTATTTTTTAAATATAGGTGTTTTTATCTTTAAACAGAAGTTAGGCAAGTTAAGAAATGGGTAATTTCTTGAAATTGTTAAAAACTGTAAAACTTTCTGTGAGTTTATCACCGATTTACTGTCATTCTTAAGAGAAAAGAAGAACGAGGATCACCCTTGCCTCAAACTCTTAAGCTCCTGAACAACTTTATGGATAAGGTTGTTTGGCTGAATGGAATTTCTCTATTAAATCCAACCCTATCTGTAAAAATTTCATTGTTCTGTTTGAGTTAATGGGCTTCTTTTTTGGGGGAATAGTAATTCATTATTTCTATGGCAGAAGTACATGTGTTGCCATTTTTCTCTGTACATGTGAGCTGTAGGAACTCTAGTATTCAATAATTGAATGCTTACTGCATGAATCATTGCTGGTGAAATATGCTAGAACCATATGCCATCACTTAGAGGGATGATTTGGGAGATGAACTAACATCCTTCTCTTTGAATTCCTTTCACTTGTCTTGCTTCCTGAGCCTTTGGGGCCCATTTGCACCCGCAGAATCAACGCCATTGTATTGACAGTTGCACATAAGATATCAGCACCTGTGACATGCTCCAAAGGAATTAAAAACTCAACATGTGTATGTTTGATGTTCCCAAAGAGAGAGAGAGAGAGAGAGAGAGAGAGAGAGAGAGAGAGGGATCATTAACCATTTATTCATCCATTGCAAGATGGGTTGGAGTGTACTTGATTTGTTTGGCCTGTCTTGGCTTTTCCCCTTAGAAATCTCTCTTTCTCTCTCTCCCTATCTTTCAGCAATGGGAAAATGGAGCAATGGAAGCTAGGGCAAAGCTCTTGGGAAACTGCACCATATTTTCTGTCTTGTGTTCTTGGGTTTTCACCTTGAAAGAATTTAAATGGGTAAGTGTAGGAAATGACTTGGGGAACTGTTACTATTGGCAGTGGCACCTTATTTGTCTTTTATTTCACTCCTCACTTGAAGATGATGAAATGTTGGCAGCCTCCTTCGGATGAAATGAAGCTCAAGTGTGACGGGTGTTCCTTAATATAACTGGGTCAAGTCATTTTGTGTTTTTGGGTTTGATGGAGGGGGTGATTCTGATAGCCCAAGCCATTAGCTGTGCTCTATGGACGGGAAATTTTAAGAGCTTTGATCTACGAAAAGTATTCTTGGAAGGAGATTCTCTAATGCCTTGATCTGGGTAACTAAGAAAGGGAAGGCTCTTGGAGACTCTAATGCCAAGAGATTTATGACTGGGCTTTTGATATGAACGTCATTTCTCTTGGATATCAAGATCGGCTAATGTTCTGGCAGACTTGCTGCCATGTTAGAGGTTTTTCTATAGTTGGAGATCTATTGCAGTGTTGGTTTTGGTATGCAACTAAGTTTGCTTTTGTAGATATGGTGACTTGTTCTTTTGTCCATCTATTTATGAAGGCAGCTCTCTCTGTACCTTTCTTTTATTCTTTTTAATTAATAAATTCTTGTTACTGACAAGAAAAACCCTTTTTCTTCATTTCTAGGAAAATGGCATTTTATGGACTCACTTCCCTAATGATTGACTTTGTTTCTATTGCCAATCAAAAGAGAGCTATCCTTGCTTGAGACTTCGAGAGAATGTTTAAGACAAGTTAGCCCTGGCAAGTTGCATTAATTTGTTATTGTTGTTGTTATTATTAGTTTTGTTAAACTTTGTTTAATCCTTTAAATGTCATTTGCCAAAAACAGCTTTCTATAGCCTTCATGACCTATCTTAAGTATCTAGATTACTGAAAAGTGAACTCAGAGAGCTACTTTCAGACAGATATTATTCTTTCTCTATTTTCTTAGTCCATATGCATGATTTTTTTTTGGTTCTGCAGTTGGTTTAAACTTTTTAAGTATTATAATGGGAAAGAACTGGATGGTTGTTGTTCTTGGTCAATTGTGTCGTGCATTTATCCCTAGTCTTTGGCAGATGGCATGTTTAAGAAATTGGAAATTCATCTTATTATTATTATTTTTTTTTGATAAGAAATTGGAAATTTTCCTGAATGAATTACTCTTTGATGTGTTCCCAAGATTGTTTTGTTGAAAGTGATTCCCTTAACAAGACTCTATAATACTTCATGGAATCTTTTTATAATATATTGGTACCATATTCTAATGTAGTTGAAACAAACGGATTTTCTGACTTATACTGTTGTACCTTTTAAGTCTATTAGTTCTGTCATTGTGAAGTCACCGAGATTTTAATACCCCCAGATTCTTTAAGGAATTGTTGGTTCAATTCTCTCTTACACCTGATAAATACAATAAACACACACATAGGCTAAGCTTAGATTGTTCTTGTTAGAATATGGCAAAAGCCATGAAACATAGTAATGTTGTGGCATGTGTTTTGTAGTCAGAAGGCATCTATATCTGAACTTGAGGCACGATTAGAGGAAGAACGGAATCATAGAAGGGAAGAACGAAAAAAAGCTGAAGCTGATCTAAAAGCTGCATTTCAGAGAGCTCAGTCAGAGGCACAAGAGGATCTAAAACGGCAGTCTGAAGCTGCCTCAAGACAACAAAGAGAGCTGCAAGAAGCTATTAGTAAGCTTCAGGTCTGAAAAGCATTCTAATTCTTCTAGAAGTTTGGTTCTTGTATATCCTTATCTTTTGACCATTTCAATAGATTTAAAATTTGTCTTAATCGTCTCAGGAATCAGATAAAGAAAAAAGTCTACTTATAGAATCTTCGAGAGCCAAACTGGTACAGCTGGGATCACCTTCTATTTTATGAATCAATCTACCATCAATTTCTGCATTTCATTTAATTATAGAAGCTCATGCTTCAGTTTACTCTTTATGCGACAGGAAGACTTCAGGGAAAGCTTGATTATATCCGAAAAAAAAGTTCGCCAGCTAGAAGCTCAAGTTAAGGAGGAGCAGAAAGCCTCTGCAGATGGCAGGAAAGTATGTGTTCCTTCTGTGGTGTTAAATAAGAAGTATTTGTCATGGTAGCTTAACATCATATTTCAGTGATATAGAAATTTCTTAAGTGAAGCTTGATGTTTTTGTTTGCGGTTCATGTTTGAGACAGAAGGTGGAAAAGCTGGAGCATGAATTGAAAAGATTGAGGAAGGAACTTGAAAGTGAAAAGGTAGAAATGACAGCTTTCCTTTCTAGTGATCATGTAGTGTTTGTGATGTTGCAAAATACGTAGTTTCCTGAGCTGTATTGCATTAAATTTTGTCATGTGAGACCATTACCCTTCTTAAACATCATTACTAATCTAGTCACTTTAATTTTAGAAAAACTGTGCCATATTACATGCCGATGTTTGTGAGTATATACTTAAATCTGAAGGCAATACAATAGGATTGGACCACCATGATCCAGCCCAAGAAAACCACAAAATTCAAACTAATACAAAGGCAAAAGCCACACCTCTATACATATTGTTTCTTCTCACACCTGGTTTGGTGAGAGATATGGTATCCCCAGAAATACAACAACAAACAGAACCAACAACAATAAAATACAACAAAAAAAAACCCCTCACCAACTAGCTCACCCCAATGTTAATAACCCAGTCCCGTAACAAAGCCCCCCTCCCCACATTACCTGAGCCTAGCCAAAGCACAGCCCAAGACACAACCTTCTTCTTTGCCCTTCTATAAACTTGGAAAGAAGGTTCAGCAGCATTATTAAACACCCGATTGTTTCTTTCCCTTCCAAAGCACCTTTCACCAAGAGTGCTCTGTGAGCAATTATCATTCATTATAAAGTACATTTGTAAAATGTATCTTGACATCTTTAAACATGCATTATTGAATATCATGATTCAAATCCCATGTTAAAACCTTTTTTTTTTTGCTTGTGTTAGACTCATACCAACACTATTCCTTCGACAAAAGTTAATTTATCATAACTCTTTTGTTTTCAATTGTATTTTTTGAAAGGTAGGAATTCAGTTATAAAGACCAATGGGGAAACGACTTCACCATGATAGTGAAGGATAAGGAAAATAATAAGAAAACAAACAAAACAGAAAAGCAAAAACATCAAGTACCAGGCCCCCATATGTTGTACCAATTCTGAATTACTTAGTCTTTCTAATCGAAATCCAGTCAAATAAACTATTTTAGACCCTGGCAATCAAACCATCCAAACCTGTGTGTGTACTCTAAAAAACCCTCATATTTCTTTCCTTCCATGCAACCTGGCAAAGAGCCCCCAAGAGAAAATGCCAAACCTCCAAATGGATCCCCTCCATACCTTGATCTGCCAAACAAAAAAAATATCCTTGAAGCTAATCAGAAAGGAGCAGGTGACCTTGAGATGGGAAGAAGAAATATGAGATGGGAGAGAAGATATTCCGAACTTTATTGGCCCCAATGCAATGAACAAAATTATGGGTTAACGAACTCCTTCCCAGGCACATAACACAATGGTTTTCCAAACTCCAACCCCCGCTGTTTAAATGGTTTATGGTAAGAATTTTATCCAGACACCATTCCTAACAAAAAAGGTTATCTTAAATGGGATACCAGGACACCAGATAAACGTATGGGGGATGGGATCTTTTGGCCTATTGAAAAATGAAGCATAAAAGGACTTGACTGAAACCTTCCCTTTGCCATCTGGATCCAAAATTCACTAATCTTCCTCCCTAGACTTGGGACGGAAATTGCTTAACTTATCTAAAAGACTCAACAAATCATTCAAATTTTATCTCTAATTAGGATTCCAGCCCCCTACTCTGCGATCCTCAAATGATGACCAATGGTGCCCTCTTTATCCAAAGTAATTGAATAAATGCCTGGGGAAGACACTTAAGAGGAGAATCAATACAACAACTATCATCACAAAATTTGATCTTTTCTCCTGACCCTGAACAGAATCTAATGTGCTTCTAAAAATAATTATTTTCTTTATGTTGTCTTCCAATTTCTCATTCCATACCTTTTCTTCATCTCTTTGGGCTCTCACTCAGAGACTGCCCCAAACTTGGCCACCACCATTCTCAGAGGCTCTCTTTCAGTCCCGAAATGCCAAAGCCATTTACCAAGCAAAACCCTATTGTGCTCTCTTCATTTCTTAATCCCTAACCCTCTGGATTCCAACGCCAAACAAACCCTATGCTAGGCAACTAAGTGATACTTGATAGCCTCCTCTCTATTGTTCTAAAGTTCCTAAAACTATATTTGAGTTTAGATGCGATGAGCATAGGGACTATAAAGAGGGAAAGGAAATAGTTGGGCACACTGGCTAGAGTAATTAGGGTGAGTTTTTTCTCTTTGAAACCAAAGGGGCTTTCCAGGAATCAAGTCTTCTATTTATCCCTTCTACTGCCAGCTCTGACACAATTTTTTAGTTGAACTCAGCCTATCCAGAGAAGACCTAGATAAGAGGTAGGGAGTTTTCCAATTTTACGACCTAACACCATAGCTAGATTTCTAATGTTTTAAACCTCACCAACCCAAAATATTTCACTTTTAGCCAAATTGACTTTTAAGACTCAAGACTGCCTCAAAACATCTTAGGAGACACCATAGGAACCCCAACTGACCTATATTATCTTCACAGAAAATCATAGTGTCATCCACAAACTGCAGGTGAGATATAAGCACCCTTTCGACCCCTACCTTGAATCTGGAAAGAAAACCCTCTTGCACTGTTTATCATTCTATTAGAGGCCTCCATTATCATTTTGAAAAGAAATTGGCTGTATTTTATATAACATTATATTTATATCATCATGTACATCAGCTTACTGTGCACTCATTTTCTGTATATTATATATTGGATGCTTACATGAACTAAATAATCTTAGAAATATAGCACTTACTATAATGTATGAAATAAACTGTATGGACATGCTGGCAGTTTGAGTTTGTTAAGCTCAATGTGTCTTGACTTGTCATATCCATGTCTAACACCGACTTATGTGCCCTTATTTAAGTTTCATCACTCATGTATCCTGTATAAAACACCGTATGTTATAGAATAGCATGAAATGTTGAATACCGCAATCGTGAATGAAACAATACTATGCAGTATTTTTCTTCAATCTCTCTCTCTCTCTCTTTCTCTCTCTCTCATGTGTAGTTTTGTCGCAAATCCTCTCAATCTCAGGCCCATGCACTTCTGCATATCGACCAAACCTTGCATCTAATGTTCTGTAACATCAAGTTTGCGAATGCTCAATGCTTCACTCGATTGAAATTCTGATTGTTGGTTCTAAAAATGCATTAAGATTCTGGAAATGGTTGTACTTTGTATAGGTGTCTCATAGATCATTGCTTGGCATCCAAAACCCTTGTGGTTTATGCTATACAATTCCTTACTATGTCATGATTCTCTTTTCCTAGTCTAAAGCTTCTTTTTTTTTTTTTCATTTAAAGAAAAGAAAATTAAAAATTAAAAAATTATTGCTATTAAAAACCCAGCTTCCATTTATTAATGGATCTTGTTATGTTATTGAATTATTTTGATAATTGGTTGCTTTAGTTATTAAGATATGCTTATTTAATAGAACTGAAAGATATATGGCATTACCTTTGTACTTCAATATTCTGTAAGAATATCTCTGAGCATAAATATCCTTGTAGGCACTTCGGTGCAATACTTTAATGTTGTAAGCTGAGGTTCTTCCATGCTGTCGGTAGCAGGTAGCTCGAGAAGAAGCATGGGCTAAGGTTTCTGCCCTTGAACTTGAAATGGCTGCTGCAATTCGAGACCTCTCCATTGAGAAACAGAGGTTTCAGGGTGCCAAGGAAAGAATAATTCTCCGGTAAGAATCGAGAATCCATATTGCATCTCTGTGATATTTGAGATTGGCTATTAAGGTTGACTATGCACTTAATTTACATTATGGTTTGACAAATATATTAGTTATCTAATGCAAGTATTTGATCATGTTTCTGTTGCCTATGTCCATTTGCTATCTCTGCTATTATTTTATTTTCAATATTGTTGATGTCATGCAGGGAAACACAGCTACGAGCATTTTATTCCACGACTGAGGAGATCTCAGGTCTGTTCGCAAAGCAGCAGGAACAACTGAAGGCTATGCAGAAGACTCTGGAGGATGAGGAGAATTGTGAGAACATGTATGTCGATACTGAACTTGATGCTACAAAAGAAAACATAGATGGGGCTCTGGTAGGAAAAGAAGCAGCAGCTCACCGAAGCAACAGCAATGAGAAAGGAGGCTCCACTGCTTCAACCCGCAGGGTTGTCAGAATCCAGGTTGAGAGCACAAGTGATGAAGCCAGTGTTACTGAGAAGCATGACTGTGATATTAGAAGCCAAGAACGCCAATACACCCAGGATACTGAATGCACAAGCATTGAACGCCCTGTTAAGGGAGGTTTTGGTTCTGATATTGAAGGGGTTGCAGCACCCATACTGGACGGAGATCCCATTGAGACTGAACGGGTGCGTGGAACTGAAAGCCCTGCTATTGATGTTCACTTTGGCGAGGGAAACATCAATTTGAACAAATGCAGCACTTTAGCTGGGGACACGATGCAACTTGACAACGATGATCAGGTACAAGAAAACGATGAACAGGTTTGCAGGGTTCATGAGGAGAGTAATAATTGTTCGCCATTGACTAACCAGCTTGAAGTTCTAAAAGCCATGGAAGATACAGAAGCTGGTAACACAATCGGAACTGCAGATCTTTTGGCTTCAGAAGTTGCTGGGAGTTGGGCACTCAGCACAGCTCCTTCTGCCCATGGAGAGAATGAATCTCCAAGAAGTGGAGAATCTGACACTCCCAGGAGTGATGAAGAATGTGTTGCTGTGCAACACTGCTCTGATGGTCAGGCGGCTGGGAGCCAGATTGTCCCATCTTCTGCTGCTTCAGCCACCAAATTGAGTCAGGAGCGTCAGGCATTGAATGAGATGATTAAAATTGTTGCTCCTGATTTCAGGGAGCAGTTTGGTGGTGGTAATGATGGTGGTCATGATCAAGGGAGTGAAGATGAGGCATCTACTTCGGGTTCAGATACCAATGATTGTAGCAACCATGAGAGGGATGCTGATAGTGGATCCATGTCAGATACTGATACCAAGGAGGGTTCTGATGAAGGTGATCAGGATGATGATGCGATGAACAAAGTTGATCTTGCTACACAGGAAGATTCTCTTGGATAGTATGTCCAGCATGGTTAGGAGGTAGAACTGTTCTTACATGCAATGCACACAGGTGTTCCTTTCCCAGTTGGGGCCGGGGAGGGGGACTGGAGCTGTAAATATGCGGGCTTCCTTGAGATCCATTCTCTTTTATTTCACTGTATATGCTTAATTTTTTTTTTCTTTCTTGTGCAAATGCATTGATACGGTGGATATGGCTTTTCCTGTCCATTATCAGTAAGCATTTTCTCCGGGTGATGTTGGTGTGGAATTTTGGTTGAAAACAAATAGGTATAGAAAGGGTCAACAAGTAATGTAAATGACCCGAGAATGCAATCTTTGATTGGATGGTTTTAGTCATCCAATCAGGTTCATTTTTGACTTGGTGGATCTCTTAGGTGCAAATTGAATTGAATGGCAGGACCTCATGCATTCATGCAATCACCAAGAAGAAAAGGTTTCCTCACAACGATCAACCAATGATTATTCATAAAAAAAGAAAGAGAAAACCAATGATTGGGGAATTTTTCTTAAGCACTCATTGTGATACTCTATTAGCATGGTGTTTACAATTGAGTTGTTGGGATTCTTCTTCTTCAACCAATGATTATTCATAAAAAAAGAAAGAGAAAACCAATGATTGGGGAATTTTTCTTAAGCACTCATTGTGATA
>JAOXJP010000008.1:15308268-15327405 GCA_025762735.1 Platanus orientalis | reverse complement strand
GAGCTGGTTAAGTACAAGCACCGTAGTGGGTCATTTAGGTCGAGCCTGGAATGACCTTACACTCTCTTGCTTTGATAGACTCCAGCCAACTATGGTTCAGCCCAACTTTGAAATTTTTTTCATGGGCTTGGGATTAGGCTGAATTAGCGTTATTCATAAAAAAAGAGAGGTTGAATTAGGGATCAGATTAAGTTTGCGCACAATAGTGGGTCTCTGAAGTAAAGCCTGAACAGACCTTAGCCTTGCTCAACTGGCCCGAATTAAACCCCTAGTTGGATTGGACCTTTATTTTCCTCATTGAATGAGGTGTCAGGACTCAGGAATTGACAAATTGGGTAACCTCCAGAATTCATCGAGTGGTGATGATTGGACCATCAGAACTTGATGGATTTTGGCCAGCTCAATAAATTTGATTGGAATCAACGACAGAGAGTTGTCTTGTGGTAATGCTTTAGAAAAGTGTTGACCCTTTTTTTATGAGAAAAAAACTTTATTACAAGAGAGAGGGATGAATAATCCCTAAAGAAAAACAAAACAACAAGAAAGGGGAAGGGAATGGGGAAGACTCCCAAACCCAAGAAAACTAGGGAGCCAAAAAAACCCCACCCCAACTACAGAGGGTAGCACCCTATGATTACATTCCAGTCCTTACTAAGACCCCCAACCCTTAGCAGCCCACAATCCTTGCACTGAAAAGCCCAATACATAATTTTCTCTTTGGCCCTTTTATACACTTGATAAGAAGGTTCGGTTCTGTATGATCCTCAAAGATCCTCTTGTTCCTCTTAAGCCAAATAGACCAGCATACTTTTGCCGGAACAAACCTTCAAATTCTCTTCCCCTTAGGAGAGAACACCTCCCTTCCAATAAAAAAGAAGAGTGCACAAGTCCGGCATGGCGATCCAACACATCCCAAAGTCCCTAAGGATGTTGAACCATACCTCCCAAGCAAAGGAACAATGAAGTTTCATGTGAGAAACTAACTCCCCTTCCCTCTTGCAGATGCTGCAAATATTAGTGAGGATGAATCCTTTCATTCTCGGCATATCTGTAGTGGAGATCTTTCTTAAAGAAGCTGCCTACATAATGAACTGGATCTTGGGGGGAACTGGGGCATACTATATGTCCTTCCATGGAATTTGAAGGGGGAAGATCTGTCAAAGCGATCCACATAAGACTTGACACTGTAAATCCCATTAGGGTTTGCAGCCCATGTTTTCCCGTCCTCTTGATTTGGCACCATCACCTTGTGATCTAGTCTTCCAAGTAAGGCAGCTATACCCTCAATCTCCCAATCGAAAGCCTATCTTCTAAGAATGGGATTCCAAACTGTTGCACCTTGAATAATTTCTCCATAATCTGAGACCAAAGCGTGCTTTTCCATAGTTAGCAAGTAAGCCAAGGGGAACTCCCTCATAAAGAGGCTGATTACCACACCAAATATATTCCCAAAACCCGGTTCTTTGGCCATCGCCTACCTCCATCCTAAGACCTTCCTTGAACCCAAGAAACATCTTCATTATACCTTTCCAGGTGCTGGACCAATGAGGACCCCACACCGGCCTAGATTCACCGTCAGGCCACACTCCATACTTCGAAGCAATCACTTTTCTCCATAGACTGTTCACCTCCACCCCAAATCTCCAAAGCCATTTACAAAGAAGACTTTATTCATGAGATCCATCCTCCTCAAGCCCAACCCCCTTTTTACTTAGGAGAGCAAATTTTATCCCAAGCGACCAAATGCTGCCCCCTATCTGCGTCTCCCTTCTTCCATAAGAACTCCCTTTGTATCCTTTGTATTTGGCACGCAACCTCTCCTGGCATCACAAAAAGTGACATAAAGTAGACTGACACGTTAGCCATGGCCTCCTTGATTAAGATTAGCCTCCCCCCTTTTGATAAGTAAAGGGATTTCCAACCGAACAACTTCTTGCTGATCCTGTCAATCATCGGCACCCACTCCTCCTTGCTTTTATAGGAAGTCCCAAACGGAAGGCTCAAATAAGTGATAGGAAGGTGCCCGATCCTACACTTTAAGTCGGCCGCCAAAAGCTCGATTTGGGCACTTCCCCTACTCCAACAATTAGGCTTTTTACAAAGTTCATTCTTAGCCCTATTACGGCCTCAAAACAACGAAAAACATATCTCATATACCGGATTTGATATTGAGAGTTACCATATAAGACCAACGTATCGTTCATGTATTGGAGATGAGCGACCATTACATTCTCTCTTCCCACCTGGTAACCTTCAATCAGCCCGCTTTCTGCCACCTTACGCAACATTGTTTCTAAAGTTTAGCCAAAAGGAGTAAGAAGAGGGGGGAGAGAGGATCCCCTTGCCTCAAGCCCCTAGAACCATCAAAGTACCCAGTCGAAACCCCATTCCCTAGAACCGAGTAGGACGCTAAGGTGAAGCAATGCCACATCCAATTCTCCATTTCAAGCCAAACCCAAACATACCCAAAATGTAGTACACGAACTCCCAATTCACATGGTCTTAGGCCTTATGCATGTCCAACGTACAAATCACCCCAGCTCTCCATCTTCTCGCCCGATCGCCAATACATTCACTTACACTCAAGAATCCATCTGGTATCGATCTCCCCTTTAGGAAAGCTCCTTGTTTCTAAGATATAATCGTAGGGAGGACAACCTTTAAGCGTAAAGCCAGGCATTTGGAGATAATTTTATAAGTGCTCCTAATTAGGCTCACCATCCTAAAATCAACAAACTACTTTTTTTTGATAAGTTCAACCAGCTGTTTCACCCCTTCCTTTTTAGGGATTAAGGATATGAAAGTGGCATTGCAAGCTTTGTCCAAGAATTCTCCACCATGGAAGTCGAAAAAAACTCCATCAAGTCGTTTTTAATAATATCCCAGCATGCTTTGTAAAATAAAATAGGAAAGCCATCTAGCCTTGGCGTCTTTTCCCCTTCCATCATAATGATCGCCTCTCTCACTTCCTCTTCGTCAAACGGCCTTTCCAGCCAAACAACTTGCTCTACCGAGATGATGGGGAAATGGAGACCCTCTACTCTAGGCCCGATACCTCAATCCTCGATATATAAGTCACAGTAGTACTCTACATACTTGCGAATGTCCACTTCTTCCAACCATTCCTCCCCCACTCTCAACTTGCCAATAGTATCAGTTCCTTGCCGACAACTAGCCATTTTATGAAAGAACTTCATATTCTTATCGCCTTCCTTCAACCACTGAATTCGCGATTTCTGGCGCCACAACACTTCCATGGTAAGACTCTCTCATATCTTCAAGGATGGCCTCCTTTTGCACCTCAATTTGTTGAACACTTCCCTATTCCATACCCTTAGATGGTCCCTCAAAATCTTAAGCTTAAGACGAAATCTTTAACCGGATCCTCCACCTCAAAGGAGCACCACCAATTAGCGATTAGGTCCACAAATCCCAGTTGGAGTAACCACATGGCCTGAAACCAAAAAAGGCTTGGGCCTAGGTTTGGTCACCCCACAATGCAGCAGTAAAGGCATGTGATCTGACCCATGTTTGGATAGCGTAAAGGCTTCAACCGACAAAAAAGAATCCTCCCATCTCATATAAATGGAGAAACGGTCTAGCTTGTTTAGCGCTGGTCTTTCTTGAAAGTTGGACCAGGTAACCTGAGTGCCTGATAGAGGAACGTCTAATAGATTGTTGTAGACAACACACACCCCAAAGAACTCCATCCCCCTCGATCTCCTTCCACCTCTACTTCGCTCCTTTGAGAACGGACCTCATTGAAGTCCCCTCATGCGCACCATGGAAGATCATTTTTCAAGTAAATGTACTTTAGTTCTATTAGAAACTCATTATGAAAAGTGTCATCCGTAGGTCCATAAACCCCTAAAAAGTGTCATCCGTAGGTCCATAAACCCCTATAACCCTCCACCTCTGGCTCTCCCCCCTTCATACTACCATCAATGTGGCTGAATATCTGACCACCTTGTGCTTTACCTCCTCAATTCAATCTTTGTGCCAGATAATAATCACACCACCCGCAACCTTGAGAGACGGAACCAAGATCCACTATGTTCTTGCGAAGAAGCTGATATCTCATATAGCCCGTGTGTTAACATCTTTCAATTTAGATTTGTGAATAAGCATCACTTCTACTAACCATTTCTTTAAACATTCTTTTACTACCACCACTTCCTAGGCTCCCTCGCATTCAAAGGTAAAATCCGTAGATTCATCGGGACCCTTCTCTATGCCAGCGAGACTTCGTCTCCAATCCCTTCGATTGCTCCCTCTCACCCTTCTCATAAGATAGTCTTTGTTTCATATTCTTTAACTCCCTCGGTTCCTTCCTAAAATTCCTATCCCTCCTAGGAAAACCCTTTTCCCTCCTTTCTAGTTTGGAGAACAAATCCCATGTTCGAACCCCTCAAAGGATAGCCCCACCACATGGCTAACCTCCCCGATTTTTTATAGGACCCATTCGGATACCTCTGACAGGGGGCGGGCCTGCTCTTCAACAAGAACCAGGTCCAACGATAGGTTGTTGTCATGGCGTCTCTTAACATCCTCTCCGATTGAACTACAAAAGTTATGGGTAGGATCGGAATCTGTAGGACCCTACAAACCAAGAAAATCCCCAGACCCCCTAGTTGGAGTATGGAAACCACCATCAACATCCGTGAAGGATCCTTCAACTGCACACCCTACTAGCTCCAGTCTTGTCCCTCCAGTTTTTGTCAAATTTCATGAGTTCACTTCCCCTAGAAGGTTTAGAGTTCTTAATCTTTCATCCCATTCAACTCTCTTCGAACAATCTTCCCTAATTCCCATACCTAAAAGCTCCATGGTTTGCCCCCCTCCTTGAACCGCCTCCCTCCCAGGTTGCCAACAACCTTTTTCCCCCATAGGCCCCCTATTTGATTCACTAAAAACCCCCAATCAGATGTACCTAGAAGAAGAGGCGACATCTTTACCATTAACCACTGATCCTACCAGACTAGAAACTAAATTCTAGAATTAAGGGTTAATTGCCATGATTAATCCCCTGGTTTTCTCCCCTCCATAATGAAAGGGGCAAAGTCTGTTCAATATCTATCATATGCGCCTTAGCCTTGAGGCTCCCCCTTGATCGCATTCAAGATCTAGCCTTGGTTTCAATACCCACATAGTTTCTCTAGGGTTTGTTCCGATAACCCTGGTGTCTCTATCCGATTGTCTTGTAGGGAGCATTGACGGGATGGTGTTCATCACCGGAAACGAACAGTCGACTTCATCGATCTTCCTAATGTTCAAAGGAATGCAACATTCCTTCTCCGCCCCTCCTTGGGTCTCTAAAACCCTATTTTTCCCCCCTAAACTCGATCGACTCCATTGAATCTTCTGCACCTTTTCTTTTTGTAGAGTCCTCGATATCTCCCTTTGGGTCAAAAGACACACTTGCCCTTGGTTCCCTGTTGACTCCCCATTATGTCCCTTATATTAGATAAATCTCCAATTTCCTTTAACTTATTTTCAGTTTCCATGTCGTGCTTCTCCCTTAAAGTCTGTGAGCTCAACCTTAGATCCGCTACCTCCTTGGACGATTAACCCTCTGCCTCAGATTTGGTGCAACCCTTAAGGTCAGCCCAAGGTCAAATCAATATCAGGGGCCAGCACATCAGCGCCGAAAAAGGGATTTACACTTTCAAGGGGATTCTTTTCAGCAATGATGTGTCGGCCCCTGATGCCAGGCTGACCTTGGGCTGATCTAATGTGGTCGTACCAAATCCTTGGGGTTCAAGCTCGTTCACTTCTCCCTTTCCCCCATTGGTCGAGTAGGAGGCAGAATTTGTCATAGACATGGGAGGGTCATTCAAATTTGAACTTACGTCGTACTCCTACTCCGTTGTCCCACGAATCTCTTCGCCCATTGGTTCTTTGCCCTTATTGACCGACCCTGTGAACATCCCACGCTTTCCGGGTACCGGTGGTGCTAACTTCCTTTCTTCCAGCCTAAGCCGCACCGAAAACTCCATTCCACGGTTGAACACCTGGGAATTCTACCCAGATCTTCTCTGCGAATTAAAATTAGAGCCTCCAGGAAGTTGTCTTCTTTATCTACCAGTCTATCCCACCGGACCAGGCCTCCACATAGACTTCCAATTGCTTACATCATGCCCCTGGTCTAGAGGTGAAAAGGGAGGCCATCAATTGTGACCCATCGTTCCTTCATGAAATTCTATACCAGTTTATCCTAGAGGGGGTGAATAAGATATATTTAAATTTTAATTACTTTTTAGTCAAATGTATGACAATTGAAATAGTTCAATTAATCCTAAGCACTATGCAACAAGGGTAATTATAATTGATTTGAAAATTTAGTGCTATGATGCTCAATTTATAATTAATTGCAATTTGTAATGTTCACTAATTGAATGAAAGTGTAATTGTGCTCGATTGTAAATTTGCAATCTAAGTGAGTTATGCTTCAATTAAGATATAAAATGAATAAGAAGAGAACAATCACAACACGAACATGCAATCTCACAAGGAAAGGTTTTTATAGTGGTTCTGCACGGTGACCTACATCAACTCTCTAATACCCACGGTGGAGTGTGTTGATTTTAATTAATAGTTCTACTAACTATTACAAGAAAATCAACTAAACTTACTACTCGTGCTCCATTGAACACGTACTCCCTCCAGTGTCTCCGATGGAGGTGATGCAATACACCCAGTGTCTTCGGCGAGTGCCTCACGTTCGGTGTCTCTGGTGGACATCCTCAAGTAGTGGTAGAAGTTGTTGTATGTGGTGCTCAGCCTCTTAGTAGGTAAATATGACTATTTGGTTAGCATTGGTTGTGAATAGCTTCAAAAGATAGTTTTCCAATTGAGTAGTAGACTCTCTTTAGCAACTAGAATGCTTCGAGTGCTTTTGTACTAGACTTGGTGCATGGATTTACCAAGCAAGTGCACCCGAGTCTCTCTCTCACCTTCTCTCTAAAAGTGTATACCTATCTTGCTCAAGAACACCCTTCAAGGGTTTGAAGTCAATGAATGAAAATCTTGTAGATTTGCTCAATAATTCATTACAATTTGCATAGAAAGTGGTAGTAGCTTCTCTTGAACAGTGTAGGCTTTATAGAGTTTAAGCCAAGACAAGGAGAAGCTCAACAGTCACAAATGGGAAGATTTTTTACTGTTTGAGTCACTTGTGAGTGCTCGCCACAAGGCTTGAGTGCTCGAGGTGCCTGACCGTGAGTGCTCTCCACTGGATCTAATCGCTCGCGGGCCTAGGACAGAAACTTGAGTATTCTGTCTGTGCAGGCTGAGCACTCGCGGGACCACACGAGCTCCCCTGGCTTTCTACCTTTGGGTCTCTAAGACAATTCCCTCTTTAGGGAATGCATGGGCATTATAAATTAACCATATTAGGGTCTTCTAATTGTATTCTAGGCTTGACCAAGGTCTTAGGGATTCAAGCACACACGTACATCAACCCTCTTCGGCCTTAGGAGCCCCATATACCTGTTGAACTTTGAGAATGATCAGTTGATGGTTCTTTGGCATCCTCTGGTGTTCCTTGCTTGAAGAAGCCTTGTAGCACTTGGTCATCTTCTTAGTCTTGGAGATGGTCTTCTTAATGACACTCTTAGGCACGTACATTTTATATTACATTTTGACAAATAGGCCTATATATCAAGACTAGGAATGAAATTGACAAATACATGACTTAACACTTCAGATCCTGAGCCCTTGTATAGTTCGACTCCAGGCTCCATTTCTCGAAACTGAGTCTTACCCGGCCAAGCTCCTCCATCCCATAGTTCGCCAAAGCATCTGCGTCCTCCTGGTTTTCTAAAAAAGCAATGGCCCTTACTTCATCAACCAGTCTGAGCATTGAGAGAATGCAAAATCACCCCCCAAAATAAATGAGTAAAGAAATATATTTCTGAAAAGGCAGCAACCTGTCAGAACCACACAGAATGCACCTAGTTAAAAAAAAAGTTGGTCATCTTGTGAATCTTGAAAATGCAAGTTTGCAACTGTTGGGCCCTTTTACTGAGGGTCCTTCCAATGTGGCTTACTGGGGGACCAAAGATAGGTGGCATATTCCTTGAGCCGGTGTATGGGTCAATTATGCCTGCAAATAATCGATTCTCATGGAGCTAATATTCTCACAGAGGCTAGCTATAAGAGAAACTGTGCCAGGCCTTGAACCTTTTATAGACAGCAGCCTGAGGTTATGGTGGGGAGCACCCTCTGCTATCTGTTCCATGCAATTGACAAGATGGAGGCTGCTGTCTCCATTCAAGGGAAAAGAAAATCAATCAGAAGTTGCTTTGGAGGTCCTAATACAATCCATTTTTATAAAAAACAAGACAAATTCTTTTAATGGATATTAAGTCACCAAAAGTTGCCTTTGTCTAATATTTCTTAGATGCATATGCACTTATCACTTCCTTAGTCATCCCCTTGCCACTGCTGCACCAGAACCTTTGGATCTGTACTTGCCCCGGGTCCCTTTTACCTAAAGCTAATGGTGGGATGTCGGGACTCCAATCTTTATCTCTGCATGAGCATAACTGAAGATATTTTGAAAAGGCATTCAGCTACTGTTAGCAGGCATGGCTTGATCCATATACCATATATGGCGTTGGTTCAACAGTCAGGGTATTCCATCTGCTCACCAACTGTCCTCACCTTTTATATTTGTTTGATGGAAATATAAAAATAGAAAATCAGGTAATGGTTTGCTCAACTTGTGATTATGGAAACTAATTCTCAACATATGTACCAGTTGAGCTTATTCAATGAAACATTATTACCTTTTCTTTATCTCTGATCTGTACTTAACTTGTTGAATATCCATAATACATCTATTTTGAATGATTTAACATGAAGCATTATTTTGTTTTCATCGTTGGTGGCATGCAGGGAAACACAGCTGCGAGCATTTTATTCCACGACTGAGGAGATCTCTGTTCTGTTTGCAAAGCAGCAGGAGCATCTGAAGGTAATGCAAAAGACTCTGGAGGATGAGGAGAACTACGAGAACACATATGTCAATAATGACCACGATGCAACAAAAAGAAACATAGGTGGGAGTGTAGTCAGAGAAAAAGCAGCAGCAGCTCACCGAAGCAACAGCAATGAGAAGGAAGGCTCTACTGCTTCAACACCGAGGTTTGTCAGAATCCAGGTTGAGAGCACGAGTGATGAAGTCAGTGCTACTGAGAAGCATGACTACAACACCAAAAGCCAAGAATACCAACATACCCCGGACACAGAATGCACTGGTGCCAACCACTCTGTTAAGGGAGGATTTGGTTTTGAGATTGATGGGGTTGGCACAGCACCAGTAGTGGAAGATCCCATTGAAACCGAGAAAGTGATTGAAACTGAAAGCCCTGCCATTGATGTTAACTTACAAAATATTGATATGAACAAGTGCAGCACCTTAGCTTGGGACACAATGCAGCTTGACAATGATGCTCAAGTGCAAGAGAGAGAGGGAGACGCTGAGGTCGCGGGAGCTGTTGCTCTTGTCCTGCTCACCCAAGTAGCAGGGAAAAGAATCAGGAGAAGAAAAAGAGAGAGAAGAGTTGGGTTTTGAACCTGAACTCAAAATCGAATTGCAAAAAGGTAAGTAAACCCTTGTTCTCTCATTTATAGCAACAAAAAGAAAGGACGAGTTTGCTTCAAATCGTAGTTAATTTCTAGGTTTGAAATTGACTTCTTATCTTCACTTGAAGAAAAAAAAACTCAAAGTCTGAAAGTTATTCCCAGATCAAACGAATGCTTAATCCATTACTGTTGTTGAGAAATAATGATTCTATAAGCTAAGTTATTAATAGAACTAAAAATCCTGGCCCTATTATAAGTATGTGAGAATGTCTAAGCCAAATTAGTTGGCTAGAATTGACTTCTGATATGATTCAGTTAATAGTAAATTTTAAATCATCAGTATAAACAACTTTAGTGCCTAATGATAACATATGCTAAATTTTGTATGTTAGATTTTGAATCAAAAAGCGTGGTTGAAATACAAATTTTGGACATAATAAGAACTTTCGAATTATGGGTACTGGAAAATACAAGTTTTTATTTTGTAGCTACTTGTAGCTTTGTTTCTCCTAATTGAGAACTTATACGCATTATTTAAATGTCGGAACTTGGGTAAACAAGGAAATTGTGGTTTACATGTATTGTGCTTTAGTACATTGAGGGCTATGAACTTAGATCTTTGTGGCCATGGGTTTTCTATGTGGCCAGTTGTCCGATGCAGTAACTCTCGTTTAGGTAATATGATACTTTCGTCTCAGTGAGGTTTAGGCCTTCGAGAGATTTCGATCTCCGAGAGACTTCGGTCTTTGATATTGGGGCGGCCTGATGGACGCACCCAAGTCATTGCCTATCTCTGGATTGTATCTAGATTATCCTCTCAAGGGAGGCGAGAGGTTTCAACCTCCGAGAGTCTTGTCCTTCGGGGAACTGTTGGGTTATCAGTGTAATTATCATATTTTTGAATTGTATCTTTTATAACATTATTTATTGACATGATTACTTATAGACATGAGACTTGCTTATAGCAACATATGGCATCTTTTGAGGGCGAATAGTCATAGTTCATACATATTAGAGTTGAAGGCATTTTTTTTTATATAGTTTCTTATGGATCTATGTAATTGCATAGACAGGACTACATGTTTAAAGTCGTAAAATTGTATTATCTGTTTTTAAATTTTGAAGCATAAGTAGCATCCGATTTATACCAGTTTTAATTCCATGTATTTATTAGGATTGATATGTTATTTTGATTTTAGTGGCTTTTGAGAATTATGCCTACTATAAATTTTAAAACCTAGATTTACTTATTGAGCTTTCTTGAGCTCACCCGAAAATATCCACCATTGTAGATAGTGAGGTTCTCAGAGACTTGGAGCATTGAATGGGCGTTTTACTGGTTGATGTTTCATAGAAAGAGCTGGTCTTGCAAGTAGCTGATAGACTTTTTTGCTCACTCTATCTTTGTAAATTAGAATAGTTTTTGATGTACATATTTAGGTGAGCTCTGTATACTTAAACAAATAGATGTCGTGTGAAGATGGATGTAAATAATGTATATATTTTATGGATGTGTGAATGATGAATATATTCTGACAGTCACTGCAGTATTTTGGATGTGCATGTATAAATAAAAATGCGTTTTTACAAGTTACAAATTTTATTTTGGATATGAGAAATTTTCCCAGGCCCATTTTATGTTGGTATGTTGCCAAAATTTTGATTGAAAATGCAAAATATCCATAAATTAATTATGGAAACAATAGGATGGGAGTTTCCCTCACCCCGGGATTCGAGCTCGATTGTTTGGGGTTTGGGATGTGACAAGTTGGTATAATTAGGGTTTTGGGGTGTGACAAGATGGTATAATCATTGTTCAGAATCAAATAACGTGCTTGAGGTTCAGAAGGTCATGGAAGATACAAAAGCTGGTGGCACACTCAAAACTGCAGATCTCTTGGCTTTTGAAGTTGCTTGGAGTTGGGCATTAAGCGCAGCTCCTTCCGCCCATGGAGAGAACGAATCCCCAAGGGGTGGAAAAGGTGACACTGCCAGGAGTGATGAAGAATGCATCCCTGCTCAACATTGCTCCAATGGTCAGGCAGCTGGGAGTCATATTATCCCATTTTCTGATGCTTCGGCCACCAAATTGAGTCAGTAGTGTCAGGCACTGAATGAGATGATTAAAATTGTTGCTCCTGATTGCAAGGAACAGTTTGGTGGTGGTAATAGCGGTGGTTGTGATCAAAGGAGAGAAGATGAGACATTTACTTCCGGTTCAGATTCTGAAAAAGGTAGCAACCATGATAGTGATGCTGATAGCAGGTCCATATCAGATACTGATACAAATGAGGGTTTAGGCCATGATCAGGACGATGAAGTTGATGGTGCCATGCAAGAAGGTCCAACAATGGATTAAAGTTTAAGCAGTTCTTAGGAGCAATGCCCATATGATGTTACTCCATTTTCTTCCAGTTAGTGCGAGGGGAACTAAAGCTGTAAATATGTGAGGCTTCTCTTGAATTCCATTTGTATTCTTTTTGGACTTTTCCATCTTTTTCATGTATTTAAATGCATTGGTGATAGGGTGGATGTGCTTTTCATATCCTTTATTAGTAAGGCCGTGTTTGGCAGCCACCAGTAAAGAAATCATTTTATTTCAAATTCCCAAGGCATTTTAAGCCATATTGTGATGGCTGAAAATGAACTCATTTGGATTCATATCGATTTATAGGGGCCTATTTGGCAGCCACCTGTAATGTAATCATTTCATTTCAAATTTCAATGGCATTTGTAGCTCAAAAGATTAGGTACAAATGAATTTCATGCAAACAGCATCAGGGTGTGGACACATTAGTGCTGAAAAGTGAAAGCACCCCAAAAAAAGTGTAAATCACTTTTTGTTACCGATGCATCTGCCCTGGTGCCGTTTGCACCTGTTTGTACGAAATTCATTTGTACCTAATCCCAGCTGCATTTGTAGCCATAAAGTGATGGTTCGAGATGAACTTATTCAGATTTATACTGATTTGTTAACTAAAATTATAAATGAAGTCATCTTAGGTTTTTTATAAAATTAAATCATACGTGCTGTCAAACATAAATCTGAATGAGTTCATTATGAACCAACACCTTGTGGTTACAAATGCCCTGGAAAACTGAAATGAAATAATTACATTACAGGTGGCTGCCAAACACGGCCTAATTGATTAATTTTCATTCATCATCAAAATATGAATGATAACATATATTATTTCAATTTACAAAAAACCTAAGATGACTTCATTTCTAATTTTAGCAAACAAACCAGTATAAATCTGTCTACTTTGTCATTAAAAATATTAAAATATTTTCAAATAAACGAGTGGGAGTGATAATATAGCAGAAATGTTGGATGGTTTTCCTCTCACATCTATTGGAGACAATCACATCATGTGTTTGTTTAGAGGCAAAGGTGTGAGAAAGTGTGTGATTTTCTCACAAATTTGTTTGTTTGTCACATGGTAAAATATGGGAAAACTACTCAACAAAACTGTCTTAGAAATGAAACTTTTCCACTTTTTGCCAACACTCTTATAAACTATTTTGTCGTCTTTTCCTGTCAAATGGAAGTTAAGTGAAAGGTAACTTTTTCACATTTTTCTACCTTTTGCTTGCAATCAGACATGCATTACACAAAAAATGATGATTTTTACATACTTTACTTTGCTACCAATTCATATGATGGTTTTCCTATCTTTTCCTATTTTGGGCAATTGCCTCTAAACATACGTGGATATATGTGGTTGAAAGATTTGAAGCATATCTAAACTGGTTTGAATCATTGTATCAGCCTCCAAGCTGATTGAACAGATATCATGTTATGATTGTCAAAGGGTATTATGGTAATTACATTTGTTCTTATCCACTTTGTATTTGTTATAAGGAGCTTCTAAATGCACCCCAAAAATTTCTCTTCACACCCCGATTCTCCATCCTTTTTTTTCTTCACATCCTCTCTCATCCTTAAAATAGCCCTCACCCTCTTACATTCTGGCGAAGAAGAAGAAGAGTTCTTCCCAATTTGATGGCGGCGACACTAACCTTGATAACGATGATGGCAAAATCCTTTTTTTTTGTTTTACTAGGGTTCGGGCCTGTTCGGCCACGCAGGGCCGAATAAAGGCCTTTTGTTCCTCTATTTGGCCCCGCCTGGCCAAACAAGCCCAAATCCTAATAAAAAAAAGGAAAATTTGCCAAATCGGACCCAAGTTTTGTTGAAATTACCAAAAAGTGTGGTAAACCAATACCTTGCCCAAAATGGACTTTCAAAGGGTAAAATTGTAATAAAAAAAAAGTCAGTTAATTATAAGTTATTAATTTTTTTTTCTTTTTTTACCCCTTATTATTTGTCAAATTTACCAAATGAATCAATTTGACAAAAAATCGCAACCGGATGTAATACAACCTTTTCGTCACAGTAGCAAACGACATTTTACAACATCAATTTGTCCGGTGCGTTCCGAGCGATTTTTGATGAGTTTTGAACTTGGCTTGCCCACCCAGAGAGAGAGAAGTTGGATGACACCTCTCCGGCCATCTTCAAATCAATACACCACGCTACTAGAATTCCTCTACCTCCAACCCTTCTTCAATTATCTCTTTTCTTCACAATTATGCGGCTTTCATCCAAGAATGAATGGTCTTCTGTAGATTGAGAAGTACCATGTTCGAAGCCAAGTCCAACCAGGATACCTTTCTAAACGCCTACCAAACTCTGCTCCCTATAACCCTGAACTAATCGAAACCATTCTCTAAGATGTCCAGAACGAAATTGTCCCCGACATTACACACTGGCAAAGCCCCAACTACTTTGCATACTTCCCTTCAAACGGTAGCCTAGGTGAAATACTTAGCACATGCTTTAACATGGTTGGTATCAGTTGGATGTCATCGCCAGCAGCCACAGAGCTGGAGAGCATAGTCATGGATTAGCTTGGGAAAATGCTTAAGCTCTCCAAGTCTTTCCTCTTCTCTGGCAATGGAGGTGGTGTGTTACAAGGGACTACCTAGGAGGCCATCTTGTGCTCGTTGACGGCCGCTAGAGATCGGATGTTGAACAAAATTGGTAGAGACAACATCGGCATGTTAGTCATTTATGGGTTAGATCAAACCCATTGTGCACTACAGAAGGCTGCCCAGATCGTAGGAATCCACCCCAAGAATTTCTGCCCTGGTGCGACAACCAAGTCCATTGCATTCAGGCTCTCTCTACATTCCTTCAGATCATCTCCTTCCTCAAACCACTCTCATAGTAGACGGGGAGGTAGAGGGGAAAAGATGACTTAGAGTTGATGACCATCGGAGATATAGGGGTAAAAAAGTAATTATATGTTACATAAATCCTATTTGGGCAAGGTATTGGTTTACCACACTTTTTGGCAAAACTTGAGTCTAATCTGATAAATTTCCCAAAAACAAAAAACGTTGAGGTCACTGTCGTCATCACCACTATTGCTGTCGGAGTGGGAAGAGCTCTTGTTCATTCAAACGGTTGGAGAGAGAGGGGGTGGGGTGTGGAGAGAAGGGTTAGAAGGATAATTTTAATCAAGGGTATTTGTTGGAATTTTGAAAAATTATAAAATGGGGTGTGAAGAGAAATTTGTGGGGTGTATTGAGAAGGTCCCTTTGCGATAACACCCTTTTCTTTAACTTCTATGCGATTTATCAAAACGAAGCAAATGTTCTGTGATAAAACACCCCTTATCAGGCATTGTTTTACCCATTGATTAATTCCTAAACGACCCGTCTAGAGCCTCATTTTTTAAATATAAAAAATGTTCCCAACCTCACATACAAATACAACCCTGAACGCTTCTGGCTCGCCAACCATGGCAACAGCAGCGTTATTATTTTGTCCCAAACCCTCTGCTTCTCAGAGGCCAATACCAACAATTGGCTTCTCAATCCCAACAACTTCAATGTCCACCACTCGTCGTAGAAAGCCCCTGAAACCCATCATCATCGGTGATGTTCTTCAGAACCAAGTAGGCATGGCAGCTCTCATTGGAGCAGGTTTTGCTCTAACCCTGGGCGGAACTGCTTCTGCTGCGGAGTTCCCTTTGTGGGGCACTTCTCTGCAACTTAATGAACCCGACAATGCGCTTTCTCTGCCAACCTGGGTTATTCACGTTTCTAGTGTAATCGAATGGTAAGACTTTTATTTTATTTTTTTCTGTTTCTTTTTCGTTTTTGATAACTCTGTCCTTGTGTTTTGGTGGGTCTTAATTATTTGATTTATTGTCTCTTCAAAGGATTACGGCAATGGTTTTGGTGTGGCAATATGGGGAGAAATCTGGGTTTGAATCTTGGAAAGGGCTCTCTTGGGGTATGGTAAGAGACATATCAGTCTTGCATTTTTTTTTTAATTTGTATTTCTCAGATTGAACTTTTCTGTGTGTTTGTGTTTTAATTTCAATAACTTGATATTTACTTGACAGAACTCTGAAATTTAAAATTTTAGTGAGAATTGATGTGAAATCTTTTTATGAGAAACTGTAGATGCAAGGAGCCATCATGACTGCTCTTAGACAATCTTGCATCCACTGCTTTTTTGCTGCTTCATGCACTTAATGCTGTCATTTGCAACCATTATCCTGGGCATGGTTCAAAATTTCAGTGAAAATTTTCCACTTTAAGGTGCGAAACAACAACCAGGGGAATACAAAATTTCGTTGAAAATTTTCCAATATTGGTGAAATTTCATTGATATTGTCAATGGAAGTTCTGCTACGCAAGCTAAGACGTGCCCCAAATACATTCTTTTGCCGTGAGTTTCATTTCATAGATTCTAAAACAAAAATGACAAACTTTAAGTCCACTTTAATCTTTAGTGGTAAATGATATTGTCTAATTAGTAATGATATATTTTCAAAAATGATAAAACATATATGTAGTCATGCAATTTGACATGTTTAATAGCCATTTGTTTATCCATGTTATTCAGTTATATATAGATGTTTTATATAGTTTTTTGAATCTTGAACATGTAATCATGCTTAACATCCCTTCATTAAGAAATATTCACTATGATTAATGGTAAAATTTCCACAAATTTTCCATTATTTCAAAACATTCTAGCGAAATTTCTTCAAAGTTTCCATAATTCCGATGTGTGAAATATCAATTAAAATTGAAATTTTGACCTTAGAAAAATTTGGCTAAAAGTAAGTGACGGAACTAAAACTAACAAAAAAAAAACCATAGCGCTATTAGCCTTATTACATTTGAATTATCCAATCCCTAAAAAAACACTAAATAACCCATATAAAATACACATCTTGAATCTTGTTCTCTTGTATGGGGGCACATACTTAAGTCTCATTATGTTATCCACATCATTCTCCTGGGGTGGGGAGAAATTCGATCTCGAATTTGGACGTGGTCACTCTCCATCACAAATTCCATTGACGGATCTATCTGAGCTTCACAAAAGTGGAGAACCTAAGATGGAAGACTTCTTGCATGACTCGTTTTGCTTGGTTTGCTTTCTTGCATTGGATTGCTTTCTGACCTTGGATTGAACAAAAGTATCTGCGTATCCTTGTAAAATCTTGCTTGTGGGCTTAATCTGGTGCATGGCTGGTGGTGGAAGAATATGTGGGGATAGGCATGTGACAAATGTCACACCATTCTTTTATTTGTCAATTGTTAGATTTGGATTGGTATTAAAGATATAGAGATAGATGGAGCTTGTAGTAATCCATATAGGTCAAATAGCAATTTTTTTAAAGTAGCATTCATAGACTTCATCTCCAACTCCATTGATTCCATGGTATTGGTTATACAACCCAATTCCTTTTTTAATTCCCTTAATGCTTGGCACATACGAGCAATGTTTGAAGCAATAGATGCTTTGGTGGGAGCCATAAAAATTCCGTGAAAGACTTGACTAGGTTCTACAAGGATTAGTTGTAACCTAACTCTTATACCAAAATTGATGCAGCACAGTAGGGGGATACACAAAGTTGATGTATGGTATTGCCAAGTATCTCGATAAAACCCAAATAACTAGCAAAACAAGAATTAAAAAAGAAACCAAGTTTGAATCTTAAACACACCCACAGATCACCAAAGATTAAAAAAAATACAGTAATAGGAGAAAGGAAACAAATAAAGGGGTTTAGGAGGGTTTAGAGAAGAGAAGGAGAAAGATCCCGTGAGGGCAATTATTGAATTTTTTGGTACAAATTAAACAAACAACAACAAACAGCCTTATCCCAACTATTTGGGGTCGGCTACACAAATCCTGTTCTGCCATTCCGCTTTGTTGAGGACCATATTTGCTGTTAAATTACATGCTTCCATGTCCCTCCTCACTACTTCAATCCAAGTCAATTTTGGCTTTCATCTATTCCTTCTAGCACTTTCAACTTGCATTGTCTCACTCTTCTTCACTAGTGTAGTCATTGGTTTCTGTTGCACATGACCAAACCATCTCAATCGACTTTCCCTCATTTTATCACCTATTGGTGTTACACCTAAGCTTCCACGAATGGATTCATTCCTAATTCTATCCTTTCTAGTCTTGCCACTCATCTATCTTAACATCCTCATTTCAACCACTCATTTTATGTATGTGTTGTTTGTTGGCTGCCCAACATTCAGCTCCATAAAGCATGGCTGGTCTTATAGTTGTCTTGTTGCAGTATAAGAGAGAAGATACCAAAAATTGATATGGAATAATTTTCCAAAGCCTCAAATAATTTAAATAAAGGATGCAGAAGCAAAATAAATCAATAATTGAATTTAATTTCATAACTAGCCAAGAAATCAGAGAATAAAATTTAAGAAAAGAGGTTAAGATACGAAAGAACAGAAAAATATGAGAATATAGAAGAAAAGACCTAAAAGGGTATTTTTGGATAGAAAATCCAAAAAATTACCAAAATGCTCCTCTGTTGCGTCAGAAAATTCTGAAATTTTTTTGGCTGTTTCTGATGTGTTAGAGGGTTCTACAGTTAAAATTTCATAAAATTCCAATAAGATTTGATGGGTCAAATCAAAGAATTTCATAAAAAATAAAGGTTCTTTAATGGAAGTTTCAAGAGAAGGAAGAAAGAAGAATAATGATGGAAAGAATGAAAAGAAAATAGTATATAAAGAAAGAGAAACTTAGGAAGAAACTAAGAGATAAACAAAAAAAAGAGTTATACCTTAAAGGAGAAAGGGAGCTTGCGACTACACCTATAGAAGAATAAGATAGAGGGGAGCCATAAGTGACATCAACCCCTGGAGAAAGAGAACATGACTATAATCACACCTTAGAAACACCCAAATCTTCAAAAACTTGTTTATTCTTCACTATCAAATTATGGAAGAGGCTTACAATCTTAAACAATTAGAGACTTGTTAAAATTGGAAACTTTATAAAAATCCTAAACTTGTTAGCCAAATTTTCTAAAATAAAAAACTTTCTAAAAACATTAATAACTTGATGCACAAGATTTCCTAATTCTTAGACTTTCCAAATCATAAACTTTCCTAATTCCTAGACTTTTCAATGACACCTGGCGTGCCGTAGCAGGACCCATATGTTGGGGATTATGGAAGGAAAGAAACAATAGGATC
>JAOXJP010000008.1:15294356-15308168 GCA_025762735.1 Platanus orientalis | reverse complement strand
TCCAATTGACAATATATTTGCCATGTATGTGTATATATAAGATTTAACGATTGATAAGGCAACATTCGGGCTGTTTTCTTTTCTATAAGAATATTACTAACATATCTTCAACAAAATTTAGGATATTTTAAGAGAAGAAGATATCAGCTATTGTTTATCGTTATCTTTTTATATCTTATTATTGGGTTATACACTTGAATTATAGGTAATTAAGAACCTTGGGTGACATTGTATATTCTGAATTAGTATCTGATTGAATGATTAAACCATTTGATTTGGGACTAGACCATATTAGCAAATTAACAAACTCTACACAATAACAAATTAGAAGTGCTCAAATCCGTTTAGCTAAATTCTTATGAATTGTCCAATTGAATTAGTTGAACAGGGAAAAATTTCAACTTATAAATGTTCAAATCCATTTAGCTAAATTCTTATGAATTGTCCAATTGAATTAGTTGAACAGGAAAAAATTTACATGAAGATGAATTTCATGAGAACTGTGCAAACGGCACCAGGGTGCTGACACATCAGTATCGAAAAGTGATAAGTGCCCTCCAAAAAGTGAATCACTTTTCCGTACTGATGCATCAGCCCCTCTGGTGCCGTTTGCATAGTTCTCATAAAATTCATTTACACCTAATCTGGGCCCGGTTGAACAACCTTGATTATTTAAACAATTTGTGAGACCATTGGGCCCTGTTTCAACCATATTGGAGTATACTCCAGGTCCTATTAATAAACTATTTTTTATAGAACAATTAATAAACTATGAGTTATACATATAAATACACAATCATTTTGGCATCTATCTAATAGATGAGTTATTTGTGCAAAAATATAGCTTGCGTTTGGAAACACTCCACGAATTTAACTCTCAATTCATGATTTTGGATCTTACCAAGAATACATTCTTGGGACTCAATCTTGGAATTAGAAACATATTTGGTTCAACAATTTTCTTTAAAAAAACACTGAAATCTTGATGATGATTGAGAAATAGTGGAACTAACTAAGAAAAAAAAAAAAAAGACAAAAAGAATTGGAAATTGGAATCGGAAAAACTACATTTTCTAGCTTCCAAAATGTAATTCTATAATGGATTTTGAGAGTGGAATCCTTGAGAGAATCTGAAATTACTCAACAGCATATTTTAGAAAATCACTCTTATAGAATTAAGAATTCAAGAATCACTCTTTCGAAGCATTATCAAATGCAACCAAAACCTCCTAAAGTTTTAGCCCTAGTTCAACATGTTAAGATTATTTAATATTTTAGTTCATTTAGCTCTACCGCTGCAGAGCTGTCTTATGGATTGAATGGCTTTAATTCATCATGTGTACAACCATGTGCTTGCGATGTAGCAACATATTTGATTCTGAATAGAGTGAAAAATGATGAACAAGATCGTGTAACCAACATTAAATAATTTGCTTAAGGCTTTATTGAGTTGAGTTGTATGTTAGTACTCATAAATGTAAGTTATAAGTTTTATCATTAAAAAAAAAGTACTAACTTAAGTGGCAATTGTCTGTGTAATAAAATAAAAAGATATAAAATAGGATTTAGTTGTCTTCAACAAAAATCTAATACACAATACCCAAAAAAAAAACAAAAAACAAAAATCTAATAGTCTTCAATAAAAAAATATAAAAACATAATTTTAAAATATCCCCCCCCCCTCCCAAAAAAAAAAAAAAAAAAAAAAATTGAAGAAGCTAAGGAACATGTTTTTTTTATAGATAAATGTGCTTTCTTATTGTAAATATCAAGAAGGGTAATTTAGTCATTTTAAGTAGCCGCACTACCCACGACGGCCCCGGTCGGCGTAATTTAAGACCATCACGAGGGCGGTAGGAGTTAATTCTCCGAATTAAAAGGGTGTTTTTGCAATTTCAATTTAAAAAAAATAAAAAAAAGAGAAAATGGGGACCCACCAAACGGCGACCATCTCTGCTTCATCCCGTGCCCCGTGCTTGCTCAGACGCTAAGTACCCCCCCCCCGTCTCTCTCTCTCTCTCTCTAACGTGCTTTCAAAAACCGCTAATCCTCTCTGTAGTTTGAACCAGCAAAACCCCCAAATCTCCCAATCTCATCTCTTTCGATTTAGCTCAATCTGTGTTTCTCTGCTCCGATCACTTCTACAATGTTCTGATTCCCTTTTTCTCAGTAAAGATTTCCACCATTATAGTCTATTGTCGTGTTCGTTGCAGTCTAATCTGGCTCTGGAGATTCCTGGATTTATACTCTTTGATAGCGAGGATCTTTTGAAGGAGTTGGAGTAATGGCTTCTGGTGGTTACAGAAACGGAACTTCGAAGGGGGCTGTGAAGGTGGAGAGGCCTCTCTATGTGAATTCTAGCATCAAGTCTTCTTCTATCAAATCCAAGCTTCCTCCTTCATCATATCATGCATCTGGTATTCGAAAGAGTAGCCCGGGATCTCTTGGTGGTTCCGGCGGAGCAGCCAAGGACGATGCTGGAGGTTGGTTGTTATTTTTTTTTCTCTTTCAACCGAGTCAATAGTGTTGGTTTTAAAATTTGCTTTTTATTGATTTTGGTTCCTGCATTTGGTGACTGGGGGTGCCAAGATCTGTTGTTTTTCTCTGTTTTTGATTATGAGGAATTTGTTTAGAGCTCTTGATTTGTGTTTTTCTGTGATCAAGCTACTTATTTGTGCTTAGATTTGTAGAGGAATGAGGATTTTCTTGCATTTGATGGAATAGAAGTTTGGTTGGATGAAAATGGAGATGAGGACGCTAATTCTCATTATTATTATTATTTTTGAACTAGCATTTGGTGGTATTGGAATTTGAAAGCTTGTTCGTTTGGAACATTTATAGGTTGAAGTTTAGATAGAGTCACGCCTAAATATGTTTGCTCAAGGTGGATAGATTGGTGGGCTCCTTAGAAATAAGCATTTTAGTTGGAAGATGGATTTAATAAGGAAGAGAAAAATCTGTACTGTAGAGCTAAACTAGACTACTGCACGGACTTTAGACGCATACCTCCAGCTTGATTTAACAGCAGATGATCCTCTTGTTCTTCATTTCTTGCACCTATGCTTTTGTTGAAGTAAACTCACCCATTTCAGTCGAGCACCGGCTGTACTAGAGGGTCGGCGACAGAACCAAACTGTAAATCCCTAAGAACTCGAAAGAGAGAGCAACAGCAGAGAAAAGTCTTTAAAAACTCATTGAATGTCCACTAATCTCTCTTTAGAAGTTGGGTTTGGAGAAGTTTTAGCCAGACTAAAACTCCAACTACCATCACGATCTGGATGCCTAGTCTTGCCTCTGATAAGGAATGTACGTGGCATCCATGTGGGAGACCTAATGGGTCCACATGGACACCCATCCAACCATGAAAGCCAACATATACCATGGTGGACATCGTACTTTTATGTTCTTCTGGTCACGTTTGTTTTTATATCCTTGCTTGCGGAACTTCAACTTATTGGCTTATGCTTTGGGTGTGGCAAAGATAAAAAGCCGTCAATGTGTTGCAGAGAAAAATTATACTGGTATAGATGCATGACAGTATGAATGGCCCTGGGACTGTGGCATAAATTATGAACCAACTCTGGCCTTCCATTTTGGATTTTGTGAGGGTGTTGAGAGGACATCTTTGTACTCAGTTTCCATATTAGCCATTCTCTTGTTTTACTTTAACTACAAACAAATTCCAGTTCTGACTCTACTGTGGAAAGATTGAGGTTATTGTTGGCTCTATGGTAAGTCTGGATATTATTGTATTATCCTAATCAAATCAGTACATGGCAGTGTTTTTCTACTGGGAGTTATATATATTGATGACATTTCAATCCCTGTTTGACCAAGTGAAGTGTGGGAACTGGGAAGCATTATATTATCATTGAGGTTCTGCTGTTTTGGGTACTAAAGATAGTCCAAACAAGCTTTAGTGACAAAAATGTAGATGAGAAGTTGGTTAGAATTGCTCCACTTTTGAATATTCTAGTGGTTTCTCGTAAATTAATAGTTTGTTTGCATGTTTTCCTTTTTAATTTATGTTATTTATTTAATTTTTGTTACTTTATATTTTGATTTTGAATTAAAGCATGTATGATTCAAGTTTTATTTTCTGGAAATCTTAGTTTTATAATAAACTGGAATTGCAAGATTTAGGTTTGCTTGTTTGCATTTGGTCTGAGAAAGTTTTAAAGAATTTTTTTAAAGGAACCTACTTTGATTATTTATAACTAGTAAGTCTTTTCTTTTTGTTTTTTTTGGTTCTTGAGGATCCCTTCACGCAAAGAGAAATTTCTATTGTATTCTTTCATTTAGTCAGGTTTTCACAAGAAGGGACACCATTAGGCCTTATGGAGCATAAATGCCAGTTTTGATATTTCTATCGAAGATGACTGAAACCCATCAATTCTTTTTATAATCTACAAGGGTGTGTTGATTGTTAGAAGTCTGTTTGATGAGAACAATGCTGATGGGGATCAAGGACGGGAAGTGGGCCTGACTTACTATGAATGCTGCATGGAGTCAGGCCACCTTCAATGGGGTGTGGTTGAATTACATCAGTTTATGTCCTTTCTTAAGTCTAAAAAAATTATAGTGCTTTCAGTATAAAGGGTATTTTGATAATTTTTCAAAATGAGGGTATTTCAGTAATTTGAGTTCAAGGATGGTTTAATATTTTAAGGATATTTTAGTAATTTCTTATTTTTAGATGTTATTAGAAATTTCGAATCTCTTTTTTTTTAGCAATATAATTTTTCCCAAACTTATCCTACTATACTGTGATATATACATTAACATTTTAGATAAACATGGAGAGAAATATTTGGTGATTAGAAAAAGACTAAGGTTGCTTTTAGGAGTATTGTAATAGTTAGCTTGATAAGGTTGGTATATGCAGTGAGGGATGTGTTGGGGTGTAACAATAATAAAGAAGGAAGAAGAAGAATAGGAAAAATGTATGGGTTGAGTAGTGTTCTCACCCAATACTATTATTAGGCTATATATATATATGTGTGTGTGTGTGTGTGTGTGCGTGCGAGAAAGGCATTATTTGATTTATCTGATTCGCTAGTATGTGTGTTTCCTTTGGATTTCAACAAAATCATCCAGGTATGCATTTAGATTATTTGGTTGATTTTGTATTTTATAATTTTGCCAAAAAATCATATTTAAATCGCGATGGGTTGTTAAATTTATGTGATTATTAGCTTGGCTGAATTATTTAAGGATTAGAAAAACGGAATTGTTATTGTTTGTAATTGATATACATTTATGAAAAAAAAAACCATCTCTTACTTAAATGCTTGTGGTATGTTCTTTCTAAGGGAGAGGTCGGGGTTTCAAGTCCCCTAGACAACATCTCCCATGGATTGGGTTGGTGCTTGTTCCTCCTTGCCAGTGGAAATGCGGGTTCACCTTGTGTGGCAATATCAGGCCCAAGTGGTCTTACCAACAACAACAACAACAACAACAAACAGCCTTATCCCAAGTGGTCTTACCAAATAATAAAAATAATAATAAGATAACCAAGATATTTTGCAGTGAATTGATAAATGATATGTTGAGGTTGAATTTCGATAACTAAGATTGTTCATTAAGGCTTTTGAGAATCTCATAATAAATGTTTTGTTATTCATGTATGTAGATTATCACTTTGCAAGTTAGAAATGATAAAGTGATGAGAAAACTAATTAAATTGTTAATATTTTTAGATTTACGGATGTTGCTAAATTTTAGATATAGAATAACTGTGAATAATATGTATATGTTGTTCCTAAATGTGCAAATCTTGTTTTTATGAGATTGCCCTAGGGTTGAGCTGAAATGAAAACCTCTATATGAATTTGGGCTATGTTTGAAGTTGAATAGATTGGAGACTTAAATATGGTTCTAGTAAATACATTAAAGTGGGAACATTATATTTAAACATATATGCATAGAAAATATTATACTACGAGTTGGTGTAAGGAAAGAAATGGGTACAAGTGTAAGAGAGAAAATGGGTTACATGGTTATTTGTGTTGAATAAATGTATTTATAATGGCCTAACTTGAATGAAATTTCTATTTCAACTAAATACAACATGTTAAAATAAGTAAATACCTAAAATAGGTTAAGTACTTAGATAAATCTAAAAATTAACTAATGCCTTAAAAAAGGGCCTAGTATGATTGATTGAGCACTTGTATTGTCGTTACTAATATGTTGTATGGTATGTAGTGTGGTGGTTATAAACTCTATAATGGAAAGACCATATACTTAGAAATAAAATTTTTTGGTCTAGAAGGGTGTTGAATTATACTCATTTGATTATTATGTAATTTTATTAAAATTTAGTTGTTAAAGAGGGGATTTCATGGTGGAGGAGGCATCGGGTTATGTATTGATTTTAATATGAGGTGTTTTTACTTTATCATGATCATTTGTGCTAAATGGGTGCTTATATTGCTGTCGCCCTGCTGTTGAGTCATATGTAGAGTCAAATGTATGTCAATAAGCTACGAGATAGATTGTGAATTATTTACCAAGATTTTAATGTCCTTCGAAAAAAAAATCAGAAATAATATAATGTCTAGTAGTAAAATAATGTGGGTTGTAGAAAATATGGAATTAACTCACAATGGTAAATAGAAATAAATGATACTAAATGGGCTGAGAAACTTCTATGTTTACACCAATATGAATAAAACTGTTATGAAATACTTGATTTATTTCAATGGTGGCATGTGATGATACCTACATGAAATTACTTAATGATGTGTTTTTATAAATGATAATATACAGGAAAATGGGTTACATGTTACTGTGCTTTTAAGGGGGGTTAATGCCTAGTATAGGTTAACAAGTAAGCATATATCAATGTGAAGATATTACCTACAATAAGCTGGACGCAAATATATTATATGTATGGAATGATGTTTCTAGTAAGTTGGGGTTTTTATATTTTTTGTGTAATGCTCCCTGGAGAAGGCTGGACAATTGTTTAACTATAATTAATACTAGATGTTTATTTTAAATTATATATTAAGTATGAAATTGTCTAATACATTACTCTTAATAAACTACATGATTAATTGACATGTGTAGAATGCATGAAAATGAGTCGCATATGGATATATATCATGAAGGTAGAATGATGCATTCAAGAGCTTAACAATTTTGATATCCGTTAGGATTGATTAAAATTTTAAATTCTATGGGGTTTTATAACCTACATGTGAAGGGGCTCTAAACCCATGATTTGGACTGAATTTCTACATGATGTGGAATGTTTTAAACCTTCAAAATTGTGGGTTATAATTAATCTTTATTTGGAATGGTTAAAAGAGAGCAAAGTTGTGAAGTAATTATGGTTTTTCAAATTTTGATAACTCTCTACAACTATATGCGGGGTTGTTGCCAAAAAAAAAAAAAAAGTTTGTTTGATCGATCCATTCAATCCCAAGACTCTTTAAAATCAAGAAACCCTATAAGTTCATGAATCGGTTTGTAAAAAAGAAAAAGAAAAAAGATGATGACCATAGTGACTAAGATTGTGGAAAATTTAGTTAAGGCCATAGTAATGATAAGTATGAATTTACTGCAATTTTAAATGATCTTTTGCATATGCTAAAGTCCATAAAAACATCAATTTTCGGATATGTGTTAAATTTATTTTAAAATTTTATTTAATCTGACAAATTTATTTTGTCGAAGAATAAGATTTTTGTTGGCAAAGGGTGTGCCAAAAATGATATTTTCAAGTTGAAAGAAATCCAGACATACTTGTCTGAACATAATGTTGTAAAATAAATTATTAGGGATTGAGTTATGCCTTAAGATTTGTGTAGTCAAAAGAATAGTTGACTGATTCAATGGGATAACAAATCACTGAGTAATATGTGAAAAACAGCAAGTAATACAAGATGGAGAGCAGTTCATCTTGCTCGTTCTAAGACATAAATTTAGTGAAAAATTTGTGACTGTAACGTTGTGGAAGTTGAGTCAATAAGATTTTTAATGAGTTTATAGATCTTTCAGATTGAGGATTAAGTTACTGTGATACATCAGATAAATTCATCGATATCAGTGTGGGAGTGGGGTTGCTCCTTATGGAATGTGTGTTGTTTTTAGAGCGTTGATAAATAGGATATGTATACATGGTCATAACGTGTAAGTCTTGAGAAACACCACTAAGATATTGTGTATTTGTAATTGAAATTTTGTGCATAGTAGATATGTAGTTCAAGACACAATTCACTACAGATTCTGATACATGAGAATTTAATACAAGTGAAGGTTTAAATCTTTGTATACTTTCATTCTATATACAATTCTTAAAATGCTCATATTATTTTTTATTATTTTGAAATTGGGGGCAATTGTTAGTATTTTATTTAATTTCAAAATAATATTTAATGTAAGAATTATTGTATACATTAATTTGTTAAATGTTTTATTATTAAAGGAGATGTTACATGCATTTAATTCAAAATTTCTTTTAAATATTATTATGAGTGAACCGTTTTGTGCATTTGAAATTTAAACTATTTAAATACCTGTAATTGAAAATCCAATAACTTACATTGTAAACCGTTTTATGTTTTTTTAAGGAATTTCATTCAAACTCTTTAATATTATATTTAAAAGTAACTGTTGGATGCATTTATACAAATTCAATTGTAACTGTTACGAATGTTTGAACATTATATCATTTTAATGTTGTAGCCTTTTAAATGTTGCGTGTTAAATGATCTAACAAAAATTCTATATATAATTATACATATATCAAATAAGAAATGGGAGTGACATATGTTCTCAAAAAGAAAAACATTGCGTTGTGGGTATTGTGTTTTTGTGAACAACAATATAATATTATTTGAGTTTAGCTTCTTTCTCTTGTTGAGCATTTTGTGAAGTGGTGCTAGCTGTACTATGCAAGTGCAAGCAAGGTACAAGATAAAATTGCGGTTCGATTGTATCTTGGAGACTTTATCGTTAGAACCCTATGCATCGAGAGGAGATGATTAACGTCTTGAAGAAAGTGACCTCTAGACTGCACATTCGAGCAGAGACGATCTATGCAATCCCTATATTTATCCACCAATTTACACAATTCTTAAAATGCTCATATTTTGTTATTATTTTGAAATTGGAAGGAATTGTTAGTATTTTATTTAATTTTAAAGTAACATTTAATGTAAGAATTATTTTATGTATTAATTTGTTAAATATTTTATTATAAAAGGAGATGTTACATGTGTTGAAACATTCAAAATTTATTTTAAAGATTATATTTATGAGTGAACCTTTTTGTGCATTTGAAATTTAAACTATTTAAATACTTATAATTGAAAATCCAATAACTTACATTGTAAACCGTTTTATGTGTTTTATTAAGGAATTCCATTCAAACTCTTTAATATTATATTTAAAAGTAATTGTTGTATGCATTTATACGAATTCAATTGTAACCGTAACGAATGTTCGAATATTATATCATTTTAATGTTGTAGCATTTTAAATGTTGGGTGTTAAAATGATCTAACAAAAATTCTATATATAATTATTCATATATCAAATAAGATACGAGAGTGACATATGTTCTTAAAGGAAAAACATTGCTTTGTGGGTATTGTATTTTTGTGAACGACAATATAATATTATTTGGGTTTATCTTCTTTCTCTTTTTGAGCATTTTGTGAAATGGTGCTAGCTGTACTATGCAAGTGCAAGCAAGGTACCGCACCTTTGAGCAAAGAAGATCCATGCGATCCTTATATTTATCCAACAGTGTTCTCACCCAATACTATTATTAGGCTATATATATATGCGAGAAAGGCATTATTGTAATATTTTCTGCATGTATTTGGTATGGTTTAAATGTTGTATACTATAATGTAAAAATAATAGTATTAGGTGAGTACACTGCTCAACCCATACATTTTTGCCATTCTTCTTCTTCTTCCCTTTTTATTCTTGTTAAACCTTAGCACATCCCTCATTGCAGACACCAACCTTACCAAACTTAGTATCAAAACTTTTAGAACGATCTAAACACTTCAGAGCAAGCAAGGGAAAGAAGAATAAGAAAAATGTCTTGTTAAACCCTAACACATCTCTCACTGCATACACCAACCTTACCAAATATCAAAACTTTGAGAACGATTTAGACACTTCAGTGCAAGCAAGAGAAAAAAGAGGAAGAATGGGAAAACTTATGGATTGAGTGGAGTATCACCCAATACTTTTTCGAAAGAAAAGCAATAGTATACAATACTTATACCATATCAAATACATGCAGGAAATATTACTATAATGCCCTTCTCTTGTATATACATGAAAGTCTGTCCCCATGATTTAACTGAGCTTCGTTATGATCTGAGGTTCTCTTTGAACTTGCATTGCTCTGCTCGGATGAAATACATAGACTCTTTTTTAGATGCTGAAGAAAACTAACTAAAATAAAATAGATGTATTGCAGGTGGTGGGCTGGACTGATTTTTCTGACAGGCCTTGCCTTTTTATTTTTTATTTTTAGTGAGCCTAGCCTTTTTCTTTGAGCTCCTCCTCTGCTCTTAGTTGGACTTGGGTCACTTTGTGCTGGAACAGGGTCTACTTGTAGGACATTTCTGTGTTTCTCAGTCATACCATAATGCTTCCCCTCATCTCCTTATATAAAGGGTAGGGTGGTTTGGACCCTCTTGGTGGATTTCTTCATTTTTTAATGTCAAACTGATACTTGTTTGTTACTGATTTGCTGCATAGTCATTCTTGTTCTTCCTTCTTCCATCCTTATATTGGAATCATGCTGTTTATACATACATATATAAGTCAATACAAATATGCATATAATTTGGGATGATTCTGGAATTTCATATTGCTTTGGTGTTTGTGCCAGTTCCTGGAAGAGTTCGGGTGGCTGTAAGAATGCGGCCCCGGAATTCGGAGGAGTTGGTGGCTGATGCAGATTTTGCTGATTGTGTAGAATTGCAGCCAGAGGTTTGTATGTTCTACAAGACAATATCTAAAGTTTTTATGTTCTATTTTTTATTTTCTATTTTTGACTTAGAGATGTTGGTTCATGGACTCCATTGTCTTGCTAATTCCTGATTTGTTTGCTCAACTGCAGCTTAAAAGGTTGAAACTTCGCAAAAACAATTGGGACTCAGATACCTACGAATTTGATGAAGTGCTTACTGAATTTGCATCGCAAAAGCGTGTCTACGAAGTCGTGGCAAAACCAGTAGTTGAGGTGTGTATGATTGAAAATTGTTCTAATTTTGTATCTATACATCCTTTTGGTCAGTTGTGCATTGTATTATGACATAACTGGTGAGTGGTTTATCCTTTTCAAATGGCTTATGTTGGGCTACATCACTTTTGCTTTACAATTTTTTGTTCTACATCATTCGTACTATACTAGTCTCCACTCCCTAGCTTTAATGACATGTTCACTTTCTGAGGTCTTGCTTTTTCTCCCATGAGAATTTGTGACTGTTGTAAGCTAAATATTGTTAGGTTAGTGCTTCGTATCAACTTTCTACCTCTGATGCTGTGGCAATCAAGTGGTTAGATACTAAATATCCAATTTGGAAGCCTAGGCCTAAGGCCAAATGGAAGAGACCTTGTGGATGGAATGAGTTATGATATTTTAGGGTCGTTTCCATAGGGTTTGATTATTTTAGGGTTGTTTCCATAGGGTTTATATTTCTATTTTCTATTTTTTCTGGGGTTTAATTTGTATCAAGGCCCTAAAGGCCTTGGAAAGGATAATAAGGATTTAAACCAGGGTCTTAGATGCAATATTTGGAAGTTATTTTGAAGTCTAATATGGGTAGGAATAGGGCTGGTCGACACCCTTGGGAAGTAGGATTCCAAGATTTTGGAAACTCCTCACTAGAGTCAAATAGGATATTTAAAGCATGTCTAGTCGATATGTACAACAGTTTTTAGTATTTTGAATAAAGATTAAGTTTCTTGAAACTCACGAGTGGGCTATCTCTCTTCTCTCTCTACTTTTTTTTTGAGAGGTAAAGAGACAATTTATAGAAAATAAGAAGAAAAGAGCCAAGGCTAACATGAGATGGAATCACCAGGTAGGTGATTACCAAGCTAATACAAAAAAAGGAAGAAAATAACAGCCCTCCCATAACTCGCTAAAGAAGAGGATTACATCTTCCATACATCAAACCATTCCTTCTCATCAAAGGACCCAATTATCGAAACCCATTCAAAAATCAATTTGATGTCTCTACTTGACATCACCTCTTCTCTTTCTGTTCCTTTCTTGCTCTAGTTCTTTTTTATTTTAATTTTAAGAATAACGATCTTTATTAAAAGCAGAAGAAAAAGAAGAGGGGGGAGGGAGAATATACAAAAGGCTGAAAAAAGCTAAAATACAAGACTACACTAGGGCTGCCAAAAACCGACAACAAACTACTAGCGATCAACCCGCCATTAGTACTCCGCAATGTGATCCTCAGAATAAACATCCTGCTGCCTAGTGCTCCATTTGGCAAGTCTATCAGCCATAGAGTTTTAACATCTAGGGACATGCTGTAATATAGTAGAAGTTTCCTTAGCTAAAGCTCTTAGCTCATAAATGAAATGGTGAAGCCACCTAAGTCCTTGAATTTGATCTCTCCCCCGGCTAAAAGCAGTCATAGAGTCCTCTTCCACATAACATTCTTTGATCACCCTCCTCTCTTGAGCACTCTTAGGGCCTCTAGCAACCCAATGGTTTCAGCATGGTTAGCATCACTATTGCCAATCGAGCCCCCTTTCACAAGAATCATCACACGTTGCGAATCATGCATGACACAACTGTAACCAGCCATCCCCGGGTTTCCAAAAGAGGTACCATCAAAATTCACCTTAAGCTTCCCTTCACTAGGGGGGACCTAATTCAGAATAAGAGGATTCCTTAGACCTAGAGGAACCGGAATGCAAGTAATCCAGTCTTTCACCATATCATTTAAAGAGCAGCCTTTGAAATCAGATTTAGTTAGCATCCATGAGCTAACCTCGCTAATGATGGAATCAATCACAGCACAAACATTCCTCCTCTTGTCCTCAAATACTCTTCTGTTCCTTTCTTTCCATAGACTCCACACAATGCCTTGCTCAAGAGCTTGAACAAACAATCTATGCCTCACCCCTTTTACTCCACTACCCCATTGATGAAGAAGGGCCTCCATAGACTCTGGTATAACAAAGTAGATGGAGAGGGATTGCTGGAAGTAGCACCACACTTTGCTTGAATATTAGCAATGAATAAAGATGTGTACCTTGATTCCTTATCCCTTCCACATGAGGACAGTTTGTGTCCGCTCCCCTAAAAACCGCTAACCTCTGCCCCCTGACAAGAGGCTAACACATCAGCGCCGAAAAGTGATTTACACTTTTTGGGGGGACGTATAGCCACTTTTTAGCGTTGATGTGCCCGCCCCTTGATAGGGTGTGCTTAGGAGATAGGAATAAAATTGATAAAGTAATAAAAAAAAATAACCAAGATTCCTATTCGTAAGTTCACATGCTAATTCAGACAATTCTTTAAATTAGGTTTATATGCAATAAAAGAATTGGGGATTACAAAATTAAAAAACAATCAAAAGCCTAATTATGATGTTTCTTTTATTGAGTTATTTTGGGGAAATAGGAAAAAAATTAGGCTTAGGCTTATACCAAAATATTACAACTGAAAATTTTCCAAAGTACCTAACTTAGGCCAAGATTAAGAGAAACAACTTGGATTACCCTAGAGAAGGTACAACAACAACAACAACAAATAGCCTTATCCCAACTATTTGGGGTCAGCTACACGAATCCTGTTCCGCCATTCCG
>JAOXJP010000008.1:15279402-15294256 GCA_025762735.1 Platanus orientalis | reverse complement strand
CTGGTTATCCAAGGGGCCCTGATGGGTGCGGTGTGTGGAAGGGCATTTATAAAGGGGTGTGGTCCTTCGGCTTTGTCAGATTTAAAATAAATAATGGCGAAGACGTGAGATTTTGGTAGGACCCTTGGTGTGAGTGGGTTCCTTTATGCACTCTTTTCCCTTCCTGTTTCAGCCTTGCGGAGCACAAGTGGGGGTCGCTGAAAGATCATATGATTAGAACCAGATCGCTTTGCTCTTGGAATATCAAGCTTAGATGAAATCTTAATGATTAAGAGGTAGAGGAGATAGGTCCTTTACTGGAGACTTTGGAGAGTTACATTCTTAGGGATATAGTGCAGTGATATGTCATGTTGTGGAGTATTGACGAGGAGAATGGGTTCTTTGTGAAATCAATGTATCACGCCTTGTTCCCCAGGGGCCCTTCTTTTCCCGGGAAGTATGTGTGGAATAATCTCATTCAACTGAAGGTTTCGTTCCTCATGTGGGAATTGTGGTGGGATAAGACTTATACAGTTGATAATATGATTCATTGAGGGATGATTATGCTGAATCATTGTTGTGTGTGTTGTTTTGATGCCGAATCTTCTGGGCAGCTTTTTCTTCATTGCCCGTGGGTTACGCCTCTTTAGAGTTATTTCATTGGTAGGTTTGGTGTGGTGTGGGTGCAACCTTGTTCTCTCAAGGATCTTCTTTCTTCGTGGCAATTTCAATCCATTAGGGTTGAGTTCGTGCAGAGCAAGGAGTTGTGGATGTTAATCCCGGCCGTCGTGTGTTGGGTTGTCTAGGAGGAGAGAAATAGGAGAACATTTGAGGATCAGTCTAGACTGCCTCGCATCATCATTGATGCCATCCTTTCCATACTTTAGGAGTGGTTGTTTATTGCTACAAATAGGAACCGGCCTCCCTTTTGCTCCTAGATCTTCGATTGGGACTCCCTTATTTTGTAGCTTGTTGGGTTTTGTTTTTGTTTCTTGTCAATGTTTTGTTTTTTCCTAACCTGGAGCATTTCTCATGCTATATTCTTACTTCTTTTGTTGCCTTTTCTAATGAAATTACCTTACCTTTTTCAAAAAAAAAAAATATTAATCCATTTTTTTTCCCAACCAAAACCCATCTTCTAGAAGGGCCATACGGGACTGGGCTTTCGAAAGGTAACTCTAATGTTTATGATTCCTTCCTAAGACATGTCTTTTGAAGTACATAAAGGATCTTTGTTCGTTTTTGGAAAGATGTTTGGTGTGAACAAAATTCTTTGGAGATGCCATTCCCGGCAATCTTCAATTTGGTTTCAAATAAAGAAGGTTTGGTCCAAGATCACTTGGTAAGAACGCAGAAATCTTATTCTTGGAGTTTGCAACTCAGACGGTTCATCAATGATATGGAATGGGAAGCTGTTGCTGATCTTTTGCTAAGGCTTGAAAGGTATAAGATATGCAGCGAGAATTATGAAGATAAAAGAGTTTGGAAAAAAGAGTCAAAAGATGGTTTTTATGTTTGTCTTTTTTTTTTTTCGGGCTTTATGGACAAATGAGGGATGTCCGTTTTGAACCAAGTTTATTTGGAAGGTACATATGCTGTGATGCAGGATCTGACAAGCTTTGATACCAAACTGATGTGGGACAGCCTAGGCTTGTATACATTGCTGATATGGGCCTAAAATTATATAGTGAAAGCTATGACAGATTTTAAAGGACCAAGAACTGACTATAAAACTACCCAAATAATAGTAAACTTGGAAGAAGTCACAAGAGGAATAGAGAGAATCAAACTAGAGAATTAATGAAGGATTAGGGATGGAAAGAAGAGAAGAAACTGGAGAAAAAAATGTTGTTTTAGGGTTTCTGGAATTTCTGGGCAGAATCACAAAGTTACCAAAATACCCCTTCATACATGTCAGAATTTTTATGATAATTTATAGGTGTTAATATGAGTCTGAAAGAGGTCACATGCAAAATTTCAATTAATTCTGATCATTAAGAGTATCTCAAATATATGATTTATTACTCTGCAATGTTTCCTTTAACAGAATACCTAAAACAGTGTAGGAATACTTGATCAGAAAATTATTAGAAAGGGAAGGGACTCAAGAGGATTCTAGGGGAAGAGAAGAGGCACAGGTAGGGGAATAAAACCTTGAAAAGAAGAGAGACAATTCTACTTCTAGGGTGGGCGATTTCAATGGGAAGGACGCTTAGAAATTTCGGTTAAAGTGATGTGGCAGCGCTTCATTGGCTAAAGAAACATCAACCACTTTGAAAGCCTCAAACCAAATTTTGAAGGAGTAATATGAAGGCAACTTGTTGTCCTCATCATTAAATAGTGTTTTCTTTTATTTTAATTTGTGTTTTTAAATTAATTTTGATGTAACAAGGCCACTAGAGCCATTAGGTATGTTATTAGGAAGTTTTAGAAGCATTAGGTTGCTTTATTTCATGTTTTATCTTTTAGTTTTTTAGGTTTTTTTAAGTCTGGCCGTACAGTCCTCTGTGAGGTGTATTTTGGTCCAGTTTTTCAAAAGGCTTGTTAGTGAGCCTAACATACTTGTACGAATAGTGGAAGAAAAAGTTTTGAAATTTTCATTAGAGCCGTACGGCTGGACTAGTTCTCCCATATCTCTCACACATGAAGGTGAGCTCTCCTATATCTCTTTTGTTCTTTCTTTCTTTCTTCTCTATTCTCTCACACCTTCCCATATTCTTTCTCTTTTCGTCTTTAAGTTTTCTATAGAAAAAGTTATTTTCTCCCTTCTAATCTCCATCTTCTTTCTTTTTATCCTTCTTTGCTATTTCACATTCCCCATCTATTTTCTCTTCTTCTCTATTTGTTTTCTCTTTTTTTTATTAAATTCTTGAAATTTGGAAATTTCCAGCAACTTGACTTTTCTAATTACTCTTAATCTATCCATCCATCCAAATCTTAATTCCTTGCACAACTATCATCATCCTAACCCCATAAACCTATTGATATACTTTTTCCCAAATTTCAAACCCTATTGATCACATTCTTGAAAATCCCCAATACTTGAACCCTAAACCCTTCTCTCTCAACCATACACACATACCTTCACTTTTCTTTTAAAACACAAACTATCTACTAAAACAATGGGTGACAGCTGCATGTCCCACGGTGGTGTTGTGTATTTTAAATTTTAGAGTACGGTAATATAGGAACAAATTAGTATGAAAAGTATTTTGCTTTATGTGTTTTTGTCTTATATGGGTGTGTGGTTTTGTGTGGGAAAAGTTTAGTCCCACATTGGAAATGAAAGAAAATTGAAAGAGATTTATAAGTTAAGTCTCTCCCCATAGCCTTTGAAGTCATGCAAAGGAGAAGCTCACACGCGCACGAGGCAAACCAACTTGAATACAACAAACCAGAAAAGGGTGGTGCATGTGCAGGTAGTGCACATGCAAATGCTGCGCGCAGGGTGGGGGGTGCAAATCCAATCCGATAAGCCCAGAAAAATAAGGCCTAGTTTTACCACTTGTAACACATACAACAATTTTTTATTTATTTACGGTTGAACCATTTTAAGAGCCAACTTATTAATTAACTGTTTTGACCGTATTTTTAAACCATTTTGACAGCTTACTTTTTATATAGTTTTGACCGTTAAATTTTTGGACCGTTTTACCCCTAACACGTCTTTCCATTAAAAGGTGTAATTTATGACCGTTTACTTTTAGACAGTTAAATTTTTAGGACAATTTTGCCCCTACCGCACTTAAGAGACATGCTTTTTCGTAAGGACAATTTTTCCCTTGACATCCTTACAAAGAGTCATGTATTTGTTCACTCATGACTTTTGGAATTCTATTTAAAGGGAGACGCTCCATAGTTTTGTTTACTTCAAACTCTTTTCTCTTCTGTCTTCTCAAAGTTATTACTGATATTTTTGGAGCATATATTGAAGATAATTAGTGTTCGGGAAGTGTTTCAAGTAAGAAAATTGATTCGCTTATTACATTAACATTATGTTTGTTGTACTCTTGATGTCTTCCTTGCTTGCAACCCGTTTATTGACTTATAGTGGGGGCAAGTAAAGACTTAAAGAGAGCGTTCTTACGTATTGCGAACCAGTTTACTACAAACTGTTATTTTTCTGTTTTTCTCATTTCTGTATCAATTACACCACTATTTCTTCTAACATGTGTCCCCTTGATTTTAGGGCTCCAAAATTAAAAACCCAATTTATTGGAATTTCAGCCATTTTTTGATTTCTTTACTCTTTTCTTGATTTCTCTTCAATTTTCCTTAATTTCTTGCTCTTATTTGCATAATAAATCATCCTTGAATTAGTTTCTTTAATTCATATATACTTTCTTTAAAGATTTGAATTCTTGAATTATTTCTTTAATTTTACAGCATTCTTTAATATTCAAGATTCAATCTTTAGGCTTTTGTTCTTTAATTAGTTAGTGTAGGAATCCTTTCCCTTTGGATCCTACATCAAATTGGTGTCAGAGCCATTGTACTGCATCATAAAGTTTCAAAAATAGCAGTTGAGTGTAAAAATAAAACTTTCCTAAAATTTATAACTACTAATATCCTACCTAAGAAGGGGCTGTCATTCAGCCATGTTGTGAGCCCTATTGTTGACTTTGAAGTTTGAACACCTACTAAAAGACAAAATCAGTGAGTTGTCAACTTACCCCGATTTACCCATAATACCCTTGGCTGTTTTAGCCTTATTACAAGTATACCTTTATAAAAATAAAACCCAAAAAAACCCCATGGCTCAAAAGGCCTTATTACAATTGTATCCCACCCCTAAACACCTAATACCTATGGCCTTTAGGCCTTATTACAAACATACTCTAACATCACCCATAATGATCCAATTTCTTCTTCTTGATCCGATATTCTCCCGCATCATGCTGTCAAAAATGGATTACTTCCTCTGATTGGTTTTCTTTGACAATGTTTTAACAGTTGATAACCTTGTGGCCAGAGGTATACCTACTTTCCAAATAGATGCTGTCTTTGCTGTCAGGCTGCTGAATCTGTAAGGCATCTATTTCTACACTACCCAGTTTCTGCCACTCTTTGGTACCCTATGCTCGTTGTGTCAATACTTCATGGGTGATGCTGGGCTTTATGTCTAAGCTAATTATGGAATGGAGTGAAAGTGTGGTGGGGGTTCTCTCTTTCAAGTGGAGGATTTTGTGCTGTAGCAGTACATTTGTGGTGTGGTGGGGGGGGGGGGGTTGGTTGAAATGAATAAAGTGCATTTTTGAAGGGATAGCTACCAAAGAAGGCAAGCTGCTGGAGACAAATTCTGCCTGTGTTGTATAGCTGGATTGCTTATCTTACTTTTTTTAAGGGGCTGAACTACCGTGAGTGGATATTCAAGTAGGACTTGAATGTATGTAGTTAGAGACCTTGTTCCTTGAGGGTTGGTTGTATTTCTCTTGCATCTCCCTCCTTTTTCCGTTCAAATAAAATTCCTTTATAAAAAAAAAAGGAAAAAATGGGGTAGGACTAATAGTAGACAAAGATCTAAAGGAAGAAGTTATAGATGCTAAGAGAATAGGAGATAGGATTATAACAATTAAACTTGTCTTAGAAAAAGAGATAATTAACATAATTAGTGCTTATGCACCTCAAGTATGATTAGATGAAATTACTGAAAAACAGTTTTGGGGAAACATTGATGGTGAATGGATTAGTTTGGGCATTTCGTGAGAGTGAGTATTTACGGGAGGAGACTTAAATGGACATGTGGGGAAAACTAATGGTGGATATGAGAGGGTTCATGAGGGATATGGATTTGGAGAAAGGAATGCGGTCTAGAGAAGCAATCCTGGAATTTGCAATGGTATATGATCTTGCAATAGCAAACACATATTTCAAAAAGAGAGAAGAACATTTGGTTACTTTCAAAAGTGGATCAAATAGAATTCAGATAGACTTTTTTCTTACTAGGAGGACAAAAATATCAATATGTAAAGATTGTAAAGTTATTTTAGGGGAGAGTCTAACCACACAACATAGGCTAATGGTGTTAGATGATTGTATTAAAAGATGAAAAAGAAAGAAATGAGAAATTAATTAAACAAGAATTAAATGGTGAAACCTTAAAAATGAAAAACTAGCGAAATTTAGAGATAAATTGAAAAACGAGGGGAAATGGAATTTGGAAGAAGATATCAAAAATAAATAAATGTCTCGTGGAATGAAATGGCCGGTTGTATTAAAAGAGTAGCAAAAGAGGTTCTTGGAGAATCTAGAGAGAAAATACAATTATAAACTTAGTGGTGGAATGATGAAGTCCAAATAACCATTTGAACTAAAAGGATTGACAAAAGACTAAAAATATAGAAGACTTAGAAAGATATAAAAATGTTGAAAAAGAAGCTAAGAAAGCTTTAAGCGATGTTAAATTTAAGGCATATGACGACCTTTATCATAAGTTAGGTACTAGGGATAGTAAGATGGGTATATATAAAATTGCTAGAATAAGGGATAGAAAATGTAGAGACCTAGACCATGTTAGATGCATTAAAAGTAAGGATTAAAGTGTCTTACTAAAAGATGAAGAGATTAAAGAAATGTGGAGTTATTTTAAAAAATTATTAAATGAAAATCATGTAGGGATGTTGGTTTAGGAATTGGCAGAGTAGAGAAGATTAGAAATCATAGATAACTTCGTAGGATTAGAGTGTCAGAAGTTAAAGAAGCTTTGAGGATGATGAAGATAGAAATTACATTAGGACTAGATGGTATCTTAATTGAGGTTTGGAAATGTATGGGAGACAATAGCTTGTCATGGTTAACTAAGCTTTTTAACAAGATCATTGGAACTAAATAAATGCCAGATAAATGGAGGAAAAGTATTGTGGTTCCTATTTACAAGAACAAGGGGGATATTCAAAATTACACCAATTATTGTGGGATCAAGGTTATGACCCATACAATAAAACTATGGGAGAGAGTAATTGAGCATCGACTAAGACATGGAACTACGGTGTTTGAAAACCAGTTTGGATTTATGTCTGGAAGATCAACTATTGAAGCTATTTTCTTTCTTCGGCGATTGATGCAAAAGTATAGAGAGAAGAAGAAAGATCTTCACATGGTCCTTATCGACTTAGAAAAGGCATATGATATATTACCAAGAGATATCACTTGGTGGGTTTTGAGTAAGAAAAGGGTCCCAAGTAGTTATATTGACCTAGTTAAGGATATGTATGATGGAGCAATAACTAATGTTAGGACAATCGGGGAAGAGGCAAGTGAGTTTGCGATCATAGTAGGCTTGCACCAGGGTTCAACGTTGAGTCCGTACCATTTTGCCTTAGTTATGGATGAGTTGACTAGGTTTATATAGGAGGATGTGCTATAGTGTATATTGTTTGCTGATGATGTTGTGTTGATTGATGAGACTAGAGAGGGACTAAATGCCAAGTTAGAACTATGGAGGGATATTTTATAAACAAATGGTTTTAAGATAAGCTGGACTAAAACAAAATATATGGAATGCGAGTTTATTAGCAAAAATAGGAGTAGAAATGAGGGAATAGTTAGAATTGATAACCAAGAGATACCTCAGATGACTATTTCCATTATCTTGGTTCAATCATGCACAAAGAGAGAGATATTGTAGATGATGTTGCTCATAGAATTAGAGCGGGATGCTTGAAGTTAGAGGTGTTTCTGGAGCGTTGTCTGATAAACGAATACCACTAAAATTGAAGGGAAAATTCTATAGACAAATATAAGATCAGCCATGCTTTATGGAGCAGAACATTGGGCAGCCTACAAACAACACATACATGTTGAGATGGATGAGTGGCAAGACTAGAAATGATAGAATTAGGAATGATTCCATTTGTAGGAGCTTTAGGTGTAGCACCAATAGGTGATAAAATGAAGGAAAGTCGATTGAGATGGTTTGGATCATGTGCAACAAAGACCAATGACTGTGCAGTGAAAATGAGTGAGATGATGCAAGTTGAAGGAGCTAGAAGGACAAGAGGAAGGCCAAAATTGACTTGGGTTGAAGTAGTATGGAGGGACATGGAAGCTTATAATTTAACGGCAGGTATGGCTCTAAATATAGTGGAATGGTGGACTAGGATTCGTGTAGCTGATCCCAATTAGTTGGGATAAGGCTGTTGTTGTTGTTGTTGTTGTTGTTGTTGTTATTAAACCCTATTGATTGCTGTAAAGCTCTACTGAATCTTATTGATCCTACATCAATATGCAAGTGTCAATATGATATAATTGAAACTGCAGCCAGTGTTAAAAATTTTAAATAGCTCTAGCATTTACATATTCATATTTATATCTGTCTGATATTCTCTATCAATTCATTTTGCTGCTGAAGTACACTAAATCTGAACAGTGGGAACAAATTCTTTTGGTAATTATTGCTTAGTATTTTATAAAGTCTTTGGTCAGCAATGATGATTGTTTGCCATGTCATGTGCAGAAGCAAATCAGGAGAAGATTGTAGAAGCTGGTGGTCTGACATCCTTGCTGATGCTTCTTAGAAGCTCAGAGGATGAGATGGTATGCAGAGTAGCAGCAGGTGCAATTGCCAACCTTGCAATGAATGGTAAGTTATAAAAACATGTGTTAATTTTTCCAATGTTTTGCTATTAGGATTGGGTGTTACTTGTGTTCAGATTCCTTCATTTTTTTTGGGGGGGGAACTATTAACCTTATCTGGTCTTATCTGGTGTTCCAGAAACCAACCAGGAACTTATAATGGCTCAAAGTGGTATTAGTTTGTTGTCAGTGACTGCGGCTGATGCCGAGGATCCTCAAACTCTTCGAATGGTTGCTGGAGCCATTGCAAATCTCTGTGGCAATGGTAAACAGTTTCATTTCTTTTGTTTTCTCCATCCATGTTGTCTGTCACCAATTTGATTGTTTTCCTTGATCCTTTTCATTCTATCAAGCTTGTAAGAAGGTTCCCTTGGGGTGTCAAATATATAAACTATCTGTCTGCACGCCCACACACATGCGGCCGGGGGGGGGGGGGTTGAACATTGGAAAGGAGAAACTTTTTTTGCCAATATTGGATGGCTGTACCATATTGTGAATCATCTGATTCTCTTTGTGCTTTCATTGGGTTGTCTTCACATAACATGTAAAATTGTAATTGGAATCTTCTTATCACCTTAGAAATATTTATCATGTTAGAAAACTGGAAATACTTATTCCTAATTTCCTAATTGGAAACTTATAGCATGGAAATCTCACTGTTTGGAGCTATCTGAGCTTTATTAGGTTAGGCTTGTTAATAGTGAGCTAACCAACTCTCCCAAAACCTTAAGGAGTTAGGAGATGCAAGAACTATTATACTTCAACAATGCTAGCTAATTCATTTATATGGTTATGCAAACTCCAAAGGACCAAAACTGGATTGAATTCTCACTTGTGGAATGTAATTCTTAAACCAGTTGGAAACTCTGCATGTCTATGATCCTCAATTCCGTATGTTGGGAAGTCATTTGATGGACACTCATTCTTACTAAACTTATTTCTCTCTTTCTAGATAAGCTACAAACAAAACTAAGAAGTGAAGGTGGTATTAAAGCATTGCTAGGAATGGTGACATGTCAACATCCTGATGTTCTTGCCCAAGTTGCACGTGGAATTGCTAACTTTGCAAAATGCGAGTCCAGAGCATCTACTCAAGGTAAGCACTTTATTAACAACTGCGTTGGTAGCATGCAATTGTCGTAGGGTGTCAGGTCTTTCTAATATTAAGGGTGTTATCCTCGTCTATTTGGGAATATGAGCTATTTAAATACATTCTTAAGCCAAACTTTTGAAGTATTTGATGGATTCTTGAGAAAGTTGCCGCTCATTATTAAGGAAACCCATCAATTCTGGAAGAGCAGTCCCCTTGAAGTTTGAGTGACAATAACATTGGTTATTTATTATGAATGTATAATAATATAGGTACTTCTCACAATCGCAGGAACAAAGACTGGGAGGTCTCTCCTGATTGATGATGGTGTGCTTCCTTGGATTGTACATAATGCCAACAATGAAGCCTCACCAATCAGACGCCATATTGAGCTTGCACTCTGCCACTTGGCACAGCACGGTAATTAGGCATTTCTCTTCAAAACTTGGAAACCTGATTCTCAGACTAGTTGCCTGAAAACTTGGATTTCTACTTCACAGAAGTGAATGCAAAGGACATGATTCGTGGGGGTGCCCTGTGGGAGCTGGTTCGTATTTCACGAGATTGCTCTCGAGAGGACATAAGGAGCCTTGCGCACCGGACGTTGACTTCCAGTCCCATGTTCCAAGCTGAATTGAGGCGGTTACGGATTGAGTGTTGAAATGACAACTTGAGATGGCATGCTTGTGGATTACATGGGACAGGTTTGGGGAAGCTTGTCATCAATTGACTTGTGGTGGTTGGCTGAGAAGAATTGCTCTCTGGGATGAATAAGTCAGCATGCAGTCAGCTGGTGTCCATTCGAAATTCTGCTAAGAGGGGGTGGGCTTGGGTTTGTAATCCTTAATTTTTGGTGAACGTTGTCAAGCCTAGTGTTTATAGTCATTTTTATGTTATTGTTTTTATTATTTTTTTTCTTTTTTGGGTGTGTCCAATGCATTGCTTTATTCAAGTGGGATTCAGCCAAGTGTAGCTAATTTAAGATAAATGTTGTAGAATCTATATGTATACGCAATGAAAGATTTTTCCTGTATCCTTTTTTTTTTTTTTCTTCTTCTTTTTCAAACAGACTTTTACATCATTCAGCATATTGATCTCATTGCTTATTTGTGTTTCCTCTGTTTTTGGTTATCCCTTCCAGAGAATTCCTATTGGCTGCTATTTATTGACTTCCACAAATGCGACTTCTTGCTTTTGCATGTGCCTTCTGAAAAGGGATTCGATTTCTGTTGGTGCTTCGACTTCGTCTTTTGAGGTTTTTATCCCTGAAGAATCTTAATTGAGTTTTCTGTTAGCCAAAGCTATGGATCCCATTTTTAAGGGCTATATATACATATGTATATGTGAAAAGTTGGTTTAGATGTCATCTGTAAAGATGGAGTTGGAACCGTGACATTTTGTGAGACACATCGTCTTCTTTCTGGCCCCTTGTCACCCCTGATTTTTACGGTATGAGCTGCAAAGTTAGGTCGGATGGGCTGGGCCAATGTCAGTCTAGCTGAGCTTAAAATACAGCATTTGGGCTGAACTCTTCCCAAGCCCGAGCATGTAAAAAACTTGGCCCGTTCTAAAAATGTGGTCATAAATATGCATATATTTGTTTATTCGTTTATTTTTAACAGCATATATGATATGTATATGGTACAAACTGTAAGTTAGATCGGGTCAGGTCAGTCTCAAGTTTTGTTGGGCCTAAAACTTGGGCCCAACTCAAATTAATGCTAGCCTAACCTGCCTAAACTTAGGCTGCATGAATCAGGCTTCAGGCCAGTTTGGCCCAAGTTGCAGCCTAATCCTGAAATTGAATTTTGGCAGTTTTTCTTGCTGCAAGCTGATATAAGCTTCTGACAGTATCATTGTCTGGGACGATGGCTATTAGTAGAATTCATATGATAAGCATAACTATAAACTACTGCAATGGTCTTACAAATTTTGAGAGTAGCGCTGTGCGACTTGGAGTTTTCTCATACTCAAGGCAATTAGTGGAAACAGAAGCCTCGTTCTGGAAGTAACCAGGGCTCCTAATTTTAAATGGATAGTATTTGATGGTCATAAACTGAGTATGCCAATTGCCTCCAGTGCTGGAGAGTGTGGCATCGAATCCGTCTGACAGCATTCCATCATTATGGTGAATGGATAAAAAATGCTCACCTTAACGAATGCTAACCACTGCTCCTTGTCAGGTGGTGGGCACATCAGCACTGAAAAGTGAATAGGTGCCCCCCAAAAAAGTGAAAATCACTTTTCAACGATGATATGTCCGCCCCTGACAAAGAGTAGTGATGAGCGTTTGTTAAGAGAAGCGTTGATAAACCGATCCCATCATTATGTGATGCTGGCTGCATCTTCCACCAGTTATGAAGGACTTGCTACAAAGCAGCAATGGCTCAAAATAAGTGTAGCAGAAAGTGAAAGATACATCATATCTGAATATCCTAAAATCCCAAGGTAAAGGGCTCAACATGCCTACAATAAAGGTTTATACAAATCTTGCCCACAAAGGGGCCAATCTCATAAAGCAAAAAAGATACATCTCTCTCTGTGGTCTAAATACTAGTAAACTAAAAATGGAGTGTGAAACTAGGATGTAATAAAACTGAGCCAGCTGCCCAATCTTCCAACATCTCCACCTTGTCCTAAGGCACAGTCTAACCTGTACGCCTACACATCTATGGGTGGTGCTAATTGGTGTAAGTTTGACGGGTTTGGCGGGAGGGTGTGCAATTTATATAACACAAAAGGGAAGCAAAATAGATTTAATAAGAGATAAAAGTGATCTAAAGTAGATGAAGGAAACTAAGCACATAAGTGCATGCATCAACAATGATATGCATACATTTCTATTAGAATCAAGTATGCTCATGTTACGAAAGACTAAGTGATCATCCAAACTAAGACAGTCTCAAAACATGCATGTACTAAAGCTACATGATATGTACCATGAACCAATTATCATGTATTACATGGATAAATAAATGCATATAGAGTAAGAAAGTATACTACATGTCATATATCAAAACCACGATGAATCAAATATCAAACTATCATGAAATACTAAAAAACCAGCTAAAGTTACCAATAAATCCAAATCTAAGTCTAAATCAAATAACCTAAATGGGGTTCCAATAAAACCAAACCATGTGTTGGGCCACTAGGGCCGCCTTCACTTATTGATGTGACCCGGTGATTGGGTACCTAAGATTCGTTGGGTACCTCCATTTTTTAATGGAACGGATTATGGTTATTGGAAATCTCGGATGAAGATATTTCTAAATGTTTATGACCCTAGGGTGTGGAGTGTGATTGTTGATGGCTATACACAGCCCGACAAACCTATGAGTGAGTGAATTCCCGTCGAGTCAGATGCTCATAAGTTCAACTTTAGGGTATTGAATGTCATAGCTAGTGGGTTAGCTCCGGATAAATTTAAGAGGATAGCTCATCTTAAGACGATAAAAGAAGCGTGAAAACTTCTCTCGGATACCCATGAGGGTATAAGTACCATAAAGATGTCCAAGCTTTAAATGTCTACTGCACAACTTGAAACATTAAGGATGGAGGATGATGCAGAGATCTCCCAATTCAATGCTAAGTTATCAAACTTGGTAAATATCATGAGAAATCTAGGTGAGGACATTCCTGATTCTAAAGTGGTGAAAAAAGTGTTTAGGTCACTACCTAAAAGGTTTATGCCTAAGGACACTACTATAGAGGAGAGCAAAGACCTAGAAGTCATGAAGTTAGAGGAGTTGATTGGCTTGCTTCAAACATTCGAACCAGCCATTAAGGAGTCTATCAAGAAGAAGGGCATTTCCCTCAAGGTAGAAGAGCCCTTTGAATCGAATGAAGATTCAAATGATGACTTGACCCTCGTTGTCAAAAGGTTCAAAGAAGTTCTTTAGGGGAAATACCAAGGATTACTCCAAGAGCAAGCAAATGAGGAAGTCCTACTCTGAATATAAAAAGAAAAAGGACTTCTCCAAAGAACCTCCCATTTGCTATGAATGCAAAGGTAGGGGCACATTGCTGAAGATTGTGGCAATAAGAAAAACAAGTACAAGTCAAAGGGCAATGTCATGGAGGCTACATGGGATGATGAGTCCGAGAGTTCGAAACATGAATCCCAAAGTAGTGAGGAAGCTCCCTCACAAGAAATCAAAGATTTTATGGCCTTTAGGACTTCCACAAGCTCACTGTTGGAGTCTAGTGACTTAAGTGAAGATGATGGAGAATATGAAAAAGAGGAGGAGACCTAAGATGCACAAGAGGCATTTGATGACCTCTTTGTTCAAAGTGTTGAGTTGGGGAAGAAAAATAAACAACTCAAGAGGAAAATAGTTGAATTGACTGAAAAGTCAAAATTCCTTGAAGACACTATCTCTACGAGGAAAATAGTTGAATTGACTGAAAAGTCAAAATTCCTTGAATACACTATCTCTACTCTTAAACAAGAGTCCTCTTCCAAAAGTGAAAAGGAGAAAGATCTTTACAAAGTAAACTACTTGTTCCTATGTGAAAAGGAGGATATGAACTTAAAAATAGTAAAACTAGAGAAAAAAGCTTAATGACTCTAGACTATTTCTAGGTTTAGAACAAGCTAATAAGAGGAGAGAGAATGAAAGACTCCTTAAGGACAATAAGAAATTGTCTAACAAGGCTCTTGAGCTAAAGAAGAGGCTCAAAACCTTGGATGAAAAGAATGATGAGTCAAGTAGTGATAGTTCACTCATCCAAGAGTTGAAGGACTAAGTTAAATAACTAAATGAGAGAAACAAAGCTCTCAATTTGACTTGTGCTCAACTCACAAGGAAATCCCTTGATTACCTCAAACAAATCAAGGAGCTTGAAGAAGATAAGAGGAAAAACATCTCAATGTTTGCCCAAAGAAATAGGAAGTTTGAGAGGACGCTCAAAATGGGCAAGGAGTATGGAGATATGATCGGAATTTCGAGGTCATTGCCTCCACCTCAACTTAAAAGCCTAAGAATGGCTTTGTCAAAGCCAAATGATCTACTTAACCACCTCCACGACCTTCCTACAAGGGAAAAGAAAAGGTAGAGCCTCCTAGACCTACCAAAAGGTCAAACAAGGTTGAGGAGAAAACATCTACCTCTCTCAAAGGTAAGCACCTATGAGACAAGGTAGAGATTGGGAGGGACCCATGCAACCCCCAGCTAGATCCTATACACAAGGGGTTGGGAGTAACTCACA
>JAOXJP010000008.1:15264337-15279302 GCA_025762735.1 Platanus orientalis | reverse complement strand
TAGCCTCCACCAAGCTTGAATAAACCCAAGGAATCCACCTTTAGGGAAAACCACTCCTGGTTTTTAGACTTCACAAAGGAAGAACACACTAACCAAGAGCTAGAAACAAGAAAATTCTTTATTCATCTATTTTATTGTCAAAACTAAGAAGGGATGGATCTATTTTATAACCCACGAGTTGTCCTCTTAGAGTAGGTACAACTTAGCAAATAATTCCCTAAAGGCAACTTAAAAAATAGAGATAAAATAAAATCCTCTAAAAGAGAGAATAAAATAAAATCCCCCAAAAGAGAAACAAATAAAATAAAATCCACCAAACATGTACCATATAATCTCTCTTTGTTGCTACACACGTGAGTCCAATCCACATGTCACATGGGCCCCACTTCAACTTGGATGTCCGCATCAAGGCTGACATCAGCAGAGGTTGTACAAGGTGTCACAGCTCGAAATTTCACCAGTAGATAGATCTTGATTTATCATGAATTACCAACATCTTTACAAAAAAAAAAAAAAAAATTGATGTTCGAAAGTATGTTTACTAAAGGATTTAGTAACGAAAACATATGCAATAAACCTCGTTTGATTTGGCTGAGTATTTAGGGAGAGGCAACAACTTTCGTGAGGTTAAGATTCTGCCCCCCAAGTTGAACTCATGTTACCCTATACTTGGAGTTGTTTTGACCGTGGACAGCAATAAAAAAAATCAGTAAGGATGTTTTCCCCTTCTTATTCAAGTGTTTTTAAGGCTTGTATGTGCATGCATGGGTTGAAGCCTACACATCAGGTTTGATTTATGTGGTGACAAACCCTATGTGTATAAGTGTGAATCGTTTACATTAGTGAAGGGTGTACGACCTTGTTGGTTATTGGTGGAGGCTTGTTTGTTGTGGAAATCAAATTTGTGATTTTTGTAAAGATCATCGAACCATGTCAGGTTCTGGAAGTAGGGACGAGTCGGGTCTTGTACCAAGATCTTCTAGTAATATGGTGCCTTTGGAGATCCAAGGGGATCACCCTAGGGCACAGATCACCACTATTAAAGTCGATGGTACAAACTATTTGGAATGTCCCAATCAGCAAGGATGTATATCAGTGGGAGAGGGAAGCTTCAATACATTAACGACCGTGTGGTTGAGCCATCTTATAAGAAATGGGAACCTGAGAACTTAACTATCATGTCCTGGTTACTTCACTCAATGTAACCATAAATTAGTCAGGGTTTTTTATTCCTTAGAACAACTAAAGAGATATGGGATTTTGTTGCCCAGTCTTACAAGTGAAGAACTTTGTGCGAGTTTACCAATTAAATCAAAAGATTGCTCATTAACTCTAAGGGGAGAAGAGCCCAGGGAGCTACTTTGCAGCCCAATGTAGTATGTGGGAGGAATAGAATCACTATGAAACAAATAAACCAGCATGCCAAACAGATGCGGCGACTTGTAAAGAGAAGATGGAATGAACCAGAATCTTCGAATTTCTTGTAGGATTGAATGTTGATTTTGAACTTGTCTAGGTTAAGATTTTGAGTAGAAATGTTGTCTCATCATCCTTATATGAGGTATATGTGTTTGTCCAGAGTGGAGAGCAGGAAAAATGTTATGCAGCAATACTCTTCCAGGACTCCCGAGAGATCTGCCTTAGATTCTACATCAGCCCCTCAAAAGGGAGGTAAAAGCGGCTTTAAAAAACCTTTCTAACCCAATTCCGATGACAATGAGAGGATACCATTGAAGTTTAGACCTATTGATAAGGATAAGTTAAATTCCAATCACTATGACAAGACAAGGCATACGAAGGAAAATTGTTGAGATCATGTGGGATGACCTAAAATTTTCAGCAAGCCTGGATTTATGCGAGCTAACTCAGTTACATCATATGGAAGTGGTATTGGCATGAGTTATGCTCCTCGAAAGGTTGTTGGTACCAACACTACACCCTTAGCTTTCTCGACTGATGGTAACAGTTCCAAATTGAAAGTATGCGAAAATTTATGTCCCTATTAGAGGGGTCCATGGCAGCGACTCATCCCTCTACTTCTTCATTTGCCTCTAACCAGTTAGATACTCATACCATTGCTCTCCATGTTTCTTCCACCACATCCCCATCCTAAATTATTGATACTAGGGCTTCTGATCACATGATAGGTTTGTCTTCATTATTTTCCTCATTAATTATTTGTTTTGGTCATGACAATGTTAAAGTAGCAGATGAAACATTATCTTACATAGCTAGGAATGAAAGTATTAATGTTTCACCCATATCCCTGTTCTTCATGTCCTAAAGTTTGTAGCTAATTTACTTTCCATTAGTCACATTTACTTATGACTGGAATTGCTCAATTATTTTTTTTCCTTCTCACTGTGTCTTTCAAGACCTAGCTTCAAAACAGACAATTGGGAGTGGGCATGTAGCTGATGGCCTCTACCTACTTCATTCAATAGTAGATTCTCCCTTATTAACAGCATGTCACTCTAGTAGCAGTAGTAGTAGTAGTAGTATGAATAATAAAGACCAATTAGTGCAATGGCATAAATCGCTAGGTTTTGTCCTTGTCATTTTGAAAATTTTGTTTCCTAGTCTTGTTTAGTTTGGTAATGAGTCAGAGTTTAATTGTGAAGTTTGTCAATTGTCCAAACATGCTCAAAACTCATATTGTATCAGTAATATAAAAAGTTTTGTACCATTTGCATTGGTTCATTTTGATGATTGGGGACCTTTTCGTACTACACATTTTAGCGTTTGTTATTTTGTTACTTTTGTGGATGATCATTCCAAATGCACATGGGTTTACTTGATGAAAACAAAGGAGGAAGTTGCTTCTATATTTCACAAATTTCATAAAATGGTTTAAACCCAGTTTGATGCACCCATCAAGGTCTTACGTTCTGATAATGGAGGAAGCACATAGCTTCTCAGTTGCAAAAACATTTGACGGAATGTGGTATTGATCACTAACTTCTTGCGTTAGCACTCCGCAACAAAATGGAGTGGTTGAACGCAAGAATAGACATCTAATGAAAGTTATAAGAACTCTTTTGTTTCGTATGAATGTTCCAAAAATGTTTTGGTCTGAATCCCTACTCATTGTTGCTTATCCAATCAATTGGATGCCCTTTTGAGTTCTTAACTTCAAGTCTCCCATTGTTGTCATGTGCCCAAAACGTCCTCGTTTTCCTGTACCTCCAAAAATATTTAGGTGATCTGCTATGTTCACATACAAAATGATGAGCTTACTAAATTGGATCCTCGGGCTCTCAAATGTATTTTTTGAGGGTATCCTTCAACCCAAAAGGGCTACAAGTGTTATAACCCATCTTCCAAAAAAAAATTTGTTTCAATGGATGTCATTTTTTTGAATGTGCCTTTCTTTTCTTCTTCCAAAGCCTCTCTTTAGGGGGAGAGTTTGAGTGAATAGAGGTCTTCGTGTCTACCTTCTTTTTTGCCGCTTCCTACTTCAGTCCATCCATCCTTTTTTGACTCCCCATCAAATAATGGGAAGGATCAACTAGTGTAGACATGGAGGCAGAAGGACATGACCAACACTCTAGCACTAGTTGCCTCTTCAAACCCAAACAATACCCATTTGCCTTCTGAAAGTGATGATAGTCTTTCTATTACTCTACGCAAAGGGAAGAGGTCTTCTACTAACTATCCAATTTCTAATTTTGTTTCATATAAGTCGTTGAACCCTCCCTATACTACCTTTGTAAATTTTGTATCTTTTATATCCATTCATTTTAACCTAAAAGAGGCAATTTCCCAAAATCAGTGGAGAGAAGCCATGTGTGAAGAAATGACTGCTCTTGAAAAGAATGGGACATGGGAACTTGAAGTCTGCTCCCGGAAGAGGGTTGTTGTTTTCCAATAGTGGTCATATGAGAGTTGAAGTATATATAGATGTGGATTAGGCAAGATCAGTCACAAATCAAAGATCCACCTCAAGTTATTGCTCGTTTGTAGGTGGGAACCTTGTGACATGGCAAAGTAAGAAGCAATATGTAGTAGCAAGTCTAATGCGGAGGCAAAATACCAATCTATGGCACATGGTATATGTGAGGCCCTCTGGTTGAGGAGTTTACATTAAGAGCTAGGATTTGTTGTGCATGTTCCTATGAGCTTATATTGTGACAACACAGCAACAATTAGTATCTCTCATAATTCTATGCAGCATGATCAAACCAAACACATTGAAGTGGACCGCCATGTTATTTGAGAAAAGTTGTTGAGCGGATTAATTTGTACTCCATTTGTTACAGCTAACCAAAAGGCTGATGTGTTGAACAAAGGAGTCACAATTATGCAACTATGTGACATTATTAGTACGTTGGGCATTTTTGATATTCATGCTCCAACTTGAGGGGGGTGTTGAAGTAGTGGGATAATATCAATGTAAGGGTATAAGTGTCAAAATAAGGTGTATTTGTACATCAAGGTTATTATTGGTACTCTACCACTATAACTCTCATATATAATAAATTTATACATATGAGAGAAATATAATCTTACATGATTAATGCTCAATTTTCTCTCTCCCTATTTTTCTTCTTCGTTTTCTACTTCTTCCTCTTGTATTCTTGCACATAATTGAGTATCTACAAATATTTCATCTCCAGGCTTCTCAAAGCGGTGGTCTAGGATTCTCTTAGGGGTTGGGTTTATAGGCATATATGTATGCTAAGGGTAGTTATGTCATTATGTATCTACATATGCAGACCAGTGTATTGGTGTATAAAAGCTCATGAATAATATTCTAGTATGTAGAGAACATCTCTAACATACACAATTCATTACAAATACATTGTATAATTCTTTCTTTATTTTCTCCCTTTTTCTTCTTTATCCTCTTTTTTTTAGATAATTAACGACTTTATTAAAGAGGAAAGGAAAAAGGGGGGGAAGAGAATAATAATACAACAAGCAGCCCAAAGGCTTCACTCCAGAATATCCGGCATTACATTGGAACACAAAATAGAATCAAACCCCACTCCCCAATTAGCAAGGATCCACAAGCAAATTATGAGACCTCACGATATGAGCCAAAGAGATATTCTTGGAATCAACCAACTCTTGAATCGCATAGATTAAATTTGCATATTTCCATGAACCCTCAGTCTCAATGACCACCATAGAATCTCCCTCCACACTAACATTAGATAGCCCCAAACTTTTAACTTCATGAAGACCCATCAAAAGACCCATCACCTCCACCTTGGTGGAATTAGAACATCCAATAGGGCCCGCAACCACATGACCAATAAGCCCCTGAGAATCTCACACAACACACCCAAACCCACTCAGCCCCATGTTACCCTTTGAGGCTCCATCAAAGTTAAGCTTGACAGAGCCTAGCAAAGGAGGAAACCTAACCAAAGGGGTCCTGATGCAAGAGTGAGGAGATTGAAATGCAACTTAGCCAATCCCTAAAGAAATTAGACAAACTAGTCCCTTTAGACTCCTTTAACACAAAAAAGCCAACTCCCAACTTCCCGCAAGATAGAGTCAATTACCTCATTACAAGATTTTTTCCTTCAAAAATTCTTGAATTGGGCTCCTTCCAAATACCCCACAAAACCGCATGCAAGAGACAACCCCAAAAACACTTACCTCGCTCCCCTAATCCCCAAGAGTTCTATTGATCAAACAAGTCCACCATCTCACCCAACATAACCCAATGCCGATTCAATTTGGATAGAAAATAAGCCCAAATAACCCTTGAAAATCTGCAATGAAGGTATCCAAATGAGCAAATCCGTAAGGCCAAACAAGTCGCTTTCCTCTTTTTCTTCTTCTTGGTTTTCCACTTGTAGGTATCCAACTTGGTATCAGAGCGAAGGAGAATAGATCGGGACACAACCAAGGACATCCGACAATGTTGACTTCAGCATCCGTCCATATAGCTGACGTCAAAGGTCGAAATCATGGGTATCTGGGTCGAAATCACCTACTAAGTATTATCATATTTTTTTCAAAGGCTTTTGTGAAATTTCGAAAAAAAAAAAAAAAACCAAATCGGATGAATCTGTTGATTCCGATCTGATCAGTTGTTTTTGCAATTGTTTCAAATGGATGGATCATTTGTACGTAAGGAATGAATTAAAAGTTGTTTGATTCGATTTGGTTACGATTTGGAAGAGTTGTGTTGATTTTTGGGGGCTGTCAAACAACGTCCAATGCAAAGACGTGTTTTTTTTTTTTTTGTGAAAAAGAAAAATAAAGGGGGTTTGAGAATCGTGGATGGATCCTTGTAGTGTATGGGTCTCTAACAGTTGATTGACATGGTTGATGTGACTGTGCTGTGACTAAAGTGAAACCATGTGACTGTAGTGTGACCAAGGCATAACAATGAAGACGATTGATTTCAGTTGGTTCATTGGGTGTTTTGACCTATGTTAAGGTCTCTTTTTTTGTTTCAAGCCTTATGTAGTTGTCTTCCCTCCATTCACCGATGTCGGAAGAGAGTCGGAACGAATGCCAAATAGTGGGCGAATCGAGCAAAAGTGAAGAAAGCAATTTCCAAATTGTTGGAAATACATCTAAAACTTAGATCACTATAGTGAAGTTTGATGACAGCAACTATCTTACTTGGTCCAAGTCGGTATTTAATTTATATTCAAGGAAAAGACAAGGAAGGGTACTTGACCAATGAGATGGAGGTACATTCACGAAGTGATCCTCGCCTATAGGAAGTGGAAGACGGAAAATGCAATCATCATGGGGTGGCTATTAAATTCCATGAAGCCAAAGATTAGTGACCACTTCTTATTTCTAGAAACAGCCCATCAGATATGGGATGCCTTAGCTAAATCTTATTATCAAATGGGCCACACTGCTAAGATGTATGAGTTGAGACAGAAGATTGCTCGGTTTAAGTAAGGAGATAAACCTCTTACTATCTAGTATTCTTTCTTGAGAAATATGTGGGATGAATTGGATCACCACACTACGTATCGCCTAATTGTGTGAAAGATACCATAGAATATAAGAAGCATGTTGAAAGCATCCAAATTTTTGAATTCTTAGTTGAGCTAAATCCGAAGTATGAACAGGTGCGGGTTCTACTTCTTGGGAAGGATCCTCTACCCTCCTTAAATGAGATGTATGTTTACATTCATAGAAGTGTCAAGCAGTGATGAATTTGTCTTCCATTTTTGAGAAATCAACTCTAGTCTCTATTTCCAGTAGAGGTGGTCGTGGTGGCAATAGTGGGCATGGTTGTGGTGATAGAATGAACTTCACTTCTGATTATCGAAATTAGCTCAAGTGTGAATATTGTAGTCAGTTGAGGCATACTAAAGACCAGTTTTGGGACCTTGATAGCTTACCACATGATCCATCTCCACGTTCTCTACAAGGTGGGTCTAATAGTGGTCGAGCAAATCGGTTTAAGTGTGAACATTGTGGTCGGTTGAGGCATACTAAAGACCAATTTTGAAACCTTCATAATCGACCACATGATCCATCTCCACATTCTCTACAAGGTGGGTCTAATAGTGGTCAAAGAGGAGACCGGTTGGGTACTAGCCGATTTAATGGTCACTCAGTGACTACTACACCTACGGAGATGGCAGTTCCAACCTATCTGCCTCCCAATTCTTCAAATGGGGTCTGTCTAAAGAGGAGATTAAGGCCTTCAGACACTTTGTTTCCCAACTGGACCATCATTCCTATGCCCCATCCTCCACATTTGCATATTCAAGTACATCTGCATCTACTTTGTCTGCTTCTATCTCTAGTCGACCCAACTCCTGGATTATCGATTCAGGGGCCTCCCACCATATGACTTGTTAGTTATCCCTCTTTACTTCTTATAGTGTTTGTCCAAGCAGGGACAAGATCCGAATTGTAGATGATTCTCTATCTTCTATAGCTGAACAGGGTGATATTCCTATCACTTCTGATCTCCATTTATCATATGTGTTGCATGTTCCTCATTTTAGTCTTAATATGTTATTCATCAATCATATTACTAAAGTTCTTAACTGTTGTGTTACTTTTTTCTCTTCCCATTGTGTGTTTCAAGACATGGTGACAAAGAAGACAATTGGTTTGAGGCATGAGAATGATGGATCTATACCTTTTGCATTCTAGTTTTCCAATAACTACATCAACAATAAAGCGGGACGTTTCTCGTTCTGGATCAGATGAGTCATTCACTTGGCATCGTTGTTTGGATCATTTGTCTTTTTCTGTGTTGAAGAAAATGTTTATTCAATTTTCTTATTTTAAGTCTAATTTATTTTATGAACCATGCCAGTTGGCTAAACATTGTAAGTCTGTTTACCCTCTTAGTAATAATAACAAAAGTAATATTCCATTTTCTCTTGTGCACTCTGATGTGTGGGGACACTCCCCTACAAACTCTTTGTCTGATTTTCGATACTTTGTGATATTTGTAGGCGATTGCTCTCATGTTATTTGGGTTTACTTGTTGAAGAATAAAAGTGAAGTTTGTGCAACGTTTAAATCCTTTCATAGTATGGTTACTACCTAGTTTAACACCAAAGTTCTATAATCGGACAATTGTGAAGGATACCTCTCGGGAATTTTCCTCTTTTCTTGATACATTGGCATTATTCATTAGACTACCTACCCAGGTATCCCTGAACAAAATGGGGTAGCTGAACGCAAGAATATACATTTACTGAAGATTTCCTTTGCGATCATGTTTATCATGAATGTACCAAGGACTTTTTGGTCTGAGGCTATTCAAACAGCTACTTACTTGATTAATCGGATGCCTTCCCTTGTTCTTGCTCGTAAGTCATCAGTTGAAATATTGTATTCTAACTCATCATTGTTCCCTTTACCACCCAAGACCTTTGAATGTATTTGTTATTTTCATGTACCAAATCTGATCGAACCAAATTAGACCCAAAGGAACCCATCAACCCCCGGAATAAAGACCAGAAACTCTTTACCATTCCAGAAGATTTCAGACATTTTTAGATAATTGCCTTGTTCATTTGATCTACCTTCCATAATAAGTACCTTGTTGCCATCGTCTTTGGATCCAACCAGAGAAAAGGGACTCGATTCCCTGCAAGCCTGATCGATTACAAAGCAAAACCAGGGAACCAAGCCTGTTGAGAACCATATTGCAGCAACAAACGCCTTCCTCCTTTCATTAGTCTTTAAAACCCTTGCATTACCGATATAACAAAGTTTAAAATTGAAAGTTTTTTCTCTCAATGCTGATGGATTGCTTCATCATCGCAAATATACATTGAAAGGAGATGATACCAAACAAAAGCAACCAACCCAATGCAAGAGGGGCAGCAAAGCAAACAGCCACTAGAGTTCTCCAATTGAAACCCTAATTTCAAAAAAAAATTTAAAAAATTGCCAGTACACCAATACTTCATTACTGTGCCTAAAAAATTAAAGCATCTCTCCCCCCACACTCTTTTGAAATACACAAACTTTCTATTTTCCATAAAGAAGGAAAAATTAAATAAAAATTAATAAAGGACTGTAAACCCAGTACAGTCCAACAATAGGAGGTAAATTAACCCCCTCTTCAATTCTCCGTAGCCCCCTTGATCAGTCAAGTCATTAAAGGATGGATCCCTATCACCTTTCTTACACAAAGATGCAGAATTCTTTAAGAAAACTCTGAAATGTATCAGCTATTCAGTTATTTCCAATGTGTCAACAGCCAAATGCCCAAATATCATATAATCATTCAGAAGTGGAGTAAAAATGTGGGAAATAAAAGAAAGAAAATTACATACCTGAATCAACAGAAGCTGAACAGCAGCTCGGCACTTAGCATCAGAAATTGCAAAATACAGGCTGCGTGCTCTCAGGCCTTCCAGATCATCATCTGGCATAACAGATCTAACAGACTCACCATTGCTTTGTCTGTTTGAAGAATCTTCATGGTTTCTAACCACACTATTTCCATCAATAATATGTGAAAAATCAGGAAGCGTGCCATTAGCTGCTTCTTTTAATGAAAGCACCACTTCTAGCCACTTCTCCTCGGAAAATAGATTCCCGGCATTGCTCATTAAACGAACAAATGCAGCAATACCAATGCCAGCAAGGCTTTGGTGGGGGCGCTTAATAAAACTTATTAGCAACATCAACACTTTTCTCAATAGTGGATTGACAGTATTATAGAATTTGACAAAGAGATCTACAACCAGTTGGAGGGCTAGCGTGCATGTCTCATAGAGCCATGAATCTTGATCTAGCTCATTTGAATCACTTTCAAGTCCATGGCCTTGTGAATCTCCCCCAGAAGGATCAATAGCATGCCGAACATAGTCAAATATGGGGAAAAGGACGGAGTCAAATACTCGTTCCCATAATGGCAAAGAAAAATGATGGCCATGATTGCGTAAAGTATCAAACAGCACTTGCAGGGCATTCTTTCTAATATCAGGCCTTGGATCAAAGCTAAGCTCCGACAACCCTGCACAAAGAAAAGACAACTTGTCATATCTTACATGTGCTTCGTCCAATTGTATCTTGAAAGAACAATTATACAAATGGTGTTAGGCAAACAAGGCTGAAATTTAAGTTCCACCAAAATGCTTTCTACCATGGAAAACATGCATTTCCCTTACCAGCCAACAATGGGAACCAGAAATAGAGATGATCATCTTTATTAGTGAACACTGCACAGTCTTGTTTTCCATCATTGCCTGTTTGGAGTGATGATGGACAAATCTTCATAGACGATTCCTTGTCCTTGTTCCTTGACGAGGAACCAAGATCTCCTTCTGCAAGTTTAGCCGCACAGAACCGAAGAAAAGCAATTGCATGGAGACTAATCTCTTTGTTGAACCTACTATTTGTAAATGCAATCAAACAGTTCACACAATCTGTAAAGGTGGTGGTTTCAGTTTCAGTTATGTATGGGAAGTAGTCTCGCAAAATCTTCTCAATTATCTCAAAAGCCAAAAGTACAATGTTCTTGTGGTCATCATAAGCTGCAGTTGTGAAAACCTGAAAAAAATAATAAATAACGGATAGATATATCAATGCATCAGGTAAATCGACCAAACTCTGTTAGTAAGAATAAAAGAGCAGGCTTAACAAATATAATTATGGAATATAATTGACGGCTATAAAAGGGACAAAGGAAATACTGAAAACAATGTGAGTGGACGTAGTGATAATAGACTTGACAAAAATGATTTAACAGAAGATATTGCCCCAGATAGAGTGGAATAAGGGAATAGAATTCATCTAGCAGACAGCAAATAGTTGGGATAAGGCTTAGTTGAGTTTTGATTATGGGGGATGCCCCAACAAGTTGGCATTCCTTATACATATAAAACCAACAAAAAGGAAGGAGATCAGGTTGAAATGAATACCATGAACATGCTTTTCCATCCTGATTTGACATTATCCACACGGGACAAAACCATTTGTGAGACACATCTGATAATCAGTTCTCTGATTTCAACGGCACTACTCTTTCGCATAACAATGACAAATGGCTTCATAAACTCATTCTGGAAGTTATAATTAGCCAACTCTTCCCGCTCTAAGAATTTCATAGCTAACTGGCGCAAGGAGTCCATTGCAAAAATTGCAATTGAAAGGTTTTCAGAACAACCAATGGTAACAAAGAAATCGGAGAGCACATGCCAGATGCTTGACCACACAAGCCTTATACGATTCATGTTATAGTGCCTATACAAAAGAAAACATCACATAAAAAATTAGGCAGTTATTTGATAGCAAGAGACAAATACCAATAAAAATTGAACTAACAAAGACAGCAGATCCAAGACGGGAAACAAGATAAAGTGGGGATGATTCATACGCAATCTCAACTATCTTTGTAAGGCTGAAAACCCGTGGATCAGATGTAGATCGCAACTCTTCTATAGAAACCTTACAAAGGGCTTTAACAAAGTCAACTATTGCCTCACTATTCAATTTTTGACTTCTAGCAAATATACGATTCATTTCAGAGCTTCCAACTTGTTCCAACATGTTTAAGTTGGACACCAAATTGTTCATCTGTACAGATGTAACTACCCCAGAAGCACGGCCACCCACACCAGCACTATCATATGAACCCCTTCTGGCAGCTGTGGCTGCATTCTGAATTCTCCCAGGTCCCTTCTTCTTCAGTACAGGAAGGATGGTTGACTTGGCTTGTCTTGATTTTTCTAGCTCATTTTGAGGAGTTGCAAAGAAAGTAGCATCTGGAGGAGCACCCTCTCCCAAAAGATGCAAATGCTCAAACCGTGAAACACATGTCAAAATATGTTCCCAGGCTTCTTGTAAATAATTTCCATCTTCATCTGCAATGGTAACAATTGCCTGTGGAATGCAACGGATGGCCAAATCACAAAGTGGGATAAGAATTTATGACTGCATAAGCAAATGGTCATTTGCTATAAGGTCAACTAGACATCTAACGGATTTACACTAGTAAATTTAAAAGACACCAGTACACATTGTCATTAAATGAATATAGAATGCTTTATATTTCCATACACCTAACAATATGCTGCACTAACAGATAGCGTTCTACAATTATAAATTATAGAAATTTTTTGTTCGTCCACAATATGACAAATGCATATAAGTAGCTCTTCTACCATTACTTTCACCAGGCATAACCCTTAGTTGATAGGTACTTTCTGTATATAATTAATGTAGTGAGTTTAGGTCTGTCAAATCACTTTATTCTATTATTTATGTTTAATTCCATTCAATTTTGGCAGTCCTGTAACTATGGAAATCTAGCATAAGTGAGTCTATACCCATTAACCATGAATTCCCATTGGTCTCTTTCTCCTTCTTAGTGAACCAGTCATTCTCAACAGCACAATGTGTCCTCATATCAGCACAACCAGGACATTGGCCCATTTCAATAAGGAGGCAGATGCAATCTGATGTAGGTTCAGTTCTGCAAATTCTGGGCAGCAACTAAGAAGCAATCATAACTCGCTCTTGGGTTATCCAAATATGATGAAATTTCACTGGTTATAGGTCTATAAAATAGGAGTTAGACCACAAAAAATCAGGTCAAACAGATTTGGAAAATGTATATAAACACAATAAAACTCAGGTCTGAATTTTATCTACTTGAACAGAATATCAGTGTAGGCCAAACAAGGAAAACCCAGAAAACTTTAACCCTTTAATAACCCAAGAGAAACCAAAGGGAACGAAAAAGAGTTTAGAGCTTTGTGAAGTTATCTTATGTAGGAGAAAAACCTCACAGTAGAAATCCTCCAATATAGGGGGGGTGATGCAGACAAGTATGTATGGACTGCCCCACAAGAGGACCAGATTTAAATTTACATGTTATGTGGGGTCAAGTCAATTCAAATTTGTAGGGGGAGGGATTTTCTAATAAGGCCAATAGTGCCATGGTTAGTTTAATTTTTTTGAGATTTTTGAGTTGTAATCCCACCACTCACTTTTAACCCAATTTTTCTGAGGTCAAAACTTGACTTTTTGATTTTTGTGTCATTAGAGAGGTTATTCAATTACCCTTCTAACGAGACCAAGAATGCACAAATCCGAGGTGATTTGGGAAAGTTATGACCAAATTACTAAAGAGTTATAAAAACTTGCGGGAATAGTGTTTTTTAAAAGTTAATGTTTTTAGAAAGTCTTAAGTTTGGTAAAACTTGTGCAACAAGTTTAATTGTTTTAATAGTTAAGTTTTTAGAAGGTCATGTTTTAGTAAGTCTTTTATTTTTGCATTTCTTAGGCTACAAGTTTAAGAGTTTTAGTAGGTTTCTAATTTAGAAAGTTGCTACTTCTTGTAATATTGTAAGCCTATGTAAAGGCATCCCTCCCCATGAATAAATAGTGAAGAATATTAAGAAAAAGATTGTGAATTAGGTCGTCTCCTAATATAGGCCTGGTGTCTCCAACGAGTGCTCTAGTCCAATGTCTCCAATGGACTTTCTTCCAGTGTCTCCGATGGAAGATCAATTGTAGAAGAGTAGATGGTGTGCAATGCTCAGGCCTCTTAATAGGCTAGTATGTGATGTAGGATATTAAGAAATTAATATTCCTACACTTAATCAATTAAAACAAGCCAAAAAGAATGTTTCTTGAAATTAAAGAATGCTGAAAATTTAAAGAAAGTATTCGAGAAATCAAATCTTTAAAAAAATTAATCAATAATCAAATAAACTAATTCAAGAATGATTGGATTATCAAAGGGAAGCAAGAAATCTAAGAAAATTAAATAGAAATCAAAAAAAATATATATATATTGGAAAAGATTCAAGAATTGGGAAACTTCAAGAAAGCCTAGAATTTAGGGTTGAAAATTAGGGATTCTTGTATGGTTACGTGTGTTGGGTTATGGGAAAGCTAAACCTAGAAGAAATTAAGTTTTTATAGGAAAATGATGTAGTAATTAAAAAAAGAAGGTTTGCTGGAAAATTTTCTGTAGCACAAAAAAGTGTTTAAAGAAATAAAAGAACGGAGGAGGTGAGGGATGATGTATAGAAACAAAGTAGATTGTAGAAGACAGTAGGAAAAGAAGATTAAAAAAGAGAAAAACGAATTCTCTGCAGAAATCTTTAAAGAAAATTTAAGAATAAAATAAATATAAATAAAGAAAAGAAAAAAGAACATGAAAAATATGAAGAACTCACCTAACTATGAGGGATTGGAAGAGATAACCAACCCAAACTATGGCTTCAAACAACTTCAATTCATTAAAATTCTCAAAACTGAATTACAACCTAAAGATTCATCTATTTATAAAATTAAATTACTTAAGACTGCTAATCTAACTAAGACTCCTAATTAAAAATTCTATATTCGCAATTAGACCCTTAGCTATTAAAGTCTTATTACATAGAAACCCTTCTCTCATATAAACTCTACTAAAACTTAAGACATTTTAAAAACACTTCTTGTATTTATTGACACCTCCTTAATAATTTTTTCATAACTTTCCCAAATCACTTCGGATTTACGCAATCTTGATCTCAATGAAAAGGTAACTGAATAACCTATCTAA
>JAOXJP010000008.1:15234138-15257386 GCA_025762735.1 Platanus orientalis | reverse complement strand
ATAGGTTTAGAGTTCAAACCTACATCTTAAAATTATTTTTTTTTAAATTCATGGGCCGGCCTGAAGCCCGGCCCGAGCCCAGTCTATAATTTGAGGGCCGGGCCTGGGCCTACTATGGCCCGTGCCCACCCCTAATCACGAATCGACCTCTGTTATTCTTCTTGCATTGCAGTACCAGCACCACGTCACCTTCATCCTTTGTTTTCACTAGGAGATCCACGTCGGGAAGACAACCAGCTAGACGTAAATCTTTGATCAACCATCTGACAGAAGATGGTTTAACTTCGATAGAGGTTGAATAGCCAGAACCCCTTAATAGTGAAATTCTTGAATGCTTTTCTCGACCAGTAGCAAAATGAGATCGAACGAAGCAGATAGTAAAGCTCTTCTACAGGGCTTCCTAATATTGAAGGACAACTTATAAGGCTTTCTGGAGGTTAAGAAGACTCCTTGAATATTATCAAGAGGACAACTGGTAATGGGGAGGACCCGTGGAGATTTTCTAATGTGAGAGATTACATTAATTAGGATGTGGAGCCTCATTTTACACCAGCACATTAAGGACTTCAAGGCAGACTCCTTAGCAAGAAGTGGTATTAATCAAATTTCATGTTTCTTCCCTAATCTTTGTACCATTTCTTGCATTACTACTTTAATACATAATTCACTGATTAAAAAATGTAGGAACCAAGTGAAAAAAAAAACAGTTGGTTGACCGTTTTCAATAAGTCATCTGATGATCAATCCTTTTTTTTTTTTTTTGGCTCATTAAATTCTTAATGACTGCCGAAAGACAATACCAGCCAAGACAATGTATTCTTACATGTTCCCAAACAAATTGAACAGAGAAACAGGAATAACTTCTACAGAGCTGGCTTTCTTTAGTTCACACCAATTTAAAAATATCCACCAATTATTTCCTACTAAATAAAAAATTAAAAAAACAACAAAAATCATCAGTTCTCAAATAAGCAACTAAGTTACCAGCTACTTGCAACAAAAAATCCCATCATATTAACCAAACTTACCAGGTCTGGCAAATGAGAGCCTATTGAAACAAGTAGACTTGCTGCAGCTCTTTGCCAATCAGCATTAAGTTCCTACATTAGAACAATAAGAGAGGACTGTCAACCATACATTACAAATAAATTCCTCACGAGACAAACAAAAACAAAGATGTAGTTCACTCAAACATGGATAAATAGCATTCTTTCACTGCCACTTATTTCCCAAATCAGTACCTACTTGTTGAATTAAATGGCAAAGTGCGTCAGGAAATTGCACTAAGGAGTGCAACATATTGAATGGAAAAATATTCAAAATTTATCATCCAATAAAATAAGTCACTCGTCACCATCATCAGAGCTTTATCCCAACTATATACACCAGTTTGCTAATCCTGTGCTACCATTCCATTCTATCTGGATGCATATCTTCCATCAAAGCATGGGTTTTCAAAACCTATAGCCTTATTTATTGATATTTAAGAACAATGCCAGTTGGACCACCATCAAGAAGAAGGATGGGAGGTGTCACTAATGGTCAAGGTTTCCCTTTTACATTAATTTTTGTAAACCTTTTTTTTAGTTCCTAAAGAAGGGGGCAAGGGAAGTGCCCAATAGCCCTCCCCCCCCCCCCAAACCAATTTCCCAACCTCTGTGCTAACAAACTCTCCTACGCAACTTAGAAAAAACTGATGAAGAATAATTCAAAAAACCCATCAAATCTATATATATATATATATATATATATATATATATGAGATGGTTTAGTCATGTGCAACAAAGACCAATGACTGCGCCAGTGAAAAGGAGTGAGAAGATGCAAGTTGAAGGGGCTAGAAGTACAAGACGAAGGCCAAAATTGACTTGGGTTAAAGTAATAAGGAGAGACATGGCAGCTTCTAATTTAGCGGCAGATATGGCCCCAAATAGAGAGGAATGGCGGAACAGAACTCGTGTAGCCGACCCCAAATAGTTGGGATAAGGCTGTTGTCAAATTTAGAGCATTTACATAGACAGCATTCAGATTCAACCCTAGATCTGGGACAAATAGTTCAAATCCTGAAGAAAGGCTTTAAATTATCAACTAAATCTAGGATAATAGTAAAAACCCTGACAGAGTTTTAGCAAGACTGAAAACCTAGATTTAACTTGAACAATAGTGATGTAGGATATCGAAGAATTAGGCTCCTACAAGGGAAGCATGATGGGAGAAAGCAAGAAACAAAGTAAAGAAAGACAAGAACTCAAATCTTGGATTTCAAAAGGGAAGAAAATTGAATGTAAGCAATTCAATAATTCAAAAATGTAATTAATTATAAAAAGAAAACAATTATTGAATTAAAGAAAATAAAATGTTAAATCAAGAAAGCAAGAAAAAGAGTAAAATATAAATAATTTAAAAGAAATCAAGAACTAAATCTTTAATTAAAGAATAAGAGAGAAATCACAGCACACCTCCATCGCACTCACACATTAGATTTACTTCAACAAAGTGCAGTTCTAATTATCACCAGCTATCAATCATCATGGAGAGATAGCTGAGGGTGGATTACTACTTTTTTTCCCATGACTAGAGATTGCTTACTTACTTCATTCTTGTAATGCCCCTAACGCTATTTAATTTCCTGCAGGGGTAAATTGAGAAAAGAAAAATAAGAGAGGTATAAACAGAACGAGAAGAGGGGTTTTTCACCCCCGTTGCATGAAAAACCCTCAGAGCATCAGCGAGAGAGGAGGAAAACAGTAGTAGAGAAGAGAAAAGAAAAGGAGAAGGGGAAAAAGGAAAGGGAAAAGTGGGGGTTTGGCCTAGATTTCCCCAAATCAGGCAAGTGGTCTTCGTATTTCACTATTTATAGTGAGCTGTGTGTTTGATTTGCCTTTTCTTTTCTTGCCAGTTGGTTCTTTTAAATTATATTTGATGAACAATACATATATTAACTGTTAGAAGTATTCTCTTTTGATTTAGGAAGTATAAATTAGTTGTTGCCTGCAAATTAGTTGTTGCTTGCAAGTTTATCTTTAGGGTTAACCTAAAATAATTAAGTCATTTTGTAGGGTTGAGGTTTCTAAACCTATTTTCACATGAAATTATCGATTATAGAATTTAACAAAATGCATAAGCTGTTATTCTTGCCTTTATAGACTATTTGCATATCAATTTCTATAATTATTAGTTGTTATTGGTTCTTAAATGTAGAAGAACAGAAAATGGAATAGTTAGAAAGAAGCTACTCGTAATTGTGCTATTTATTTTTGTGTTACGCGTATCTCTTTAAAGAATTTCATGTAGTAGTCCATGTGAAAGGGGTTTTGAGAGCCCGGTATTGTGAGAATTTAAATTTTATGGAATGAGATTGTTCCATTTATTGATACACTTATTAGGGTATATTAACCATTTAGAAACAGCTCAAGTGGGCATGCCCTGCATGAATATATATATCTTTGCAATCAAATGACTTATACTTTTGCATGGTGCTCCATGGGTGAGGTCTGGGGTCGGGGCGGCCTGGTGGACGCACTAAAGTTAGCCTATCTCTGCGTAAGGAGGCGTAGAAGGAACCTCTAGATTTATCTGGAGCTGTCCACGTGACTTATTGTGAGGAGATCACCAAGCGAGGTTTGCGGAGCATAACTTATGGTTATTGTCTTCTCTGTGTATTTGCATAAATGGGATCCCAGGATTTGCCGAAGTTATTTAGTGATTGGCCACCACTAAACGAAGTCCAGTCACCAGTATGCACTTATACAGTGCTTGAGACTTGATTTGCACCACTTCTACGTGGTTAATGTTGTTTAGCATGGATCTGTCAGTCAGATGAGATGTTAACAACTAAGAGTGCCAAGTTTGCAAACTTATATGAGCTCTTTATGCATTTTTATATAAAAATGATGTTTATTAATTGTTATGTTATAATGATCTCGCAGAATGAATTCTTTGGGATGATTTAAAATTACTTAAGCTTAAAACTGGATGATTATGTTTATATATCACTGTTTAGCTTGCTTAACATCCTATTATTGCTATGGTGTCGTTGTTGTTGAGTTGCAAGTTTGTCTTGTTGCATTGCTAGGTGTGTGTGTGTATTATAAATTGTGGGATATGGGGATCCCTTACGAGTTAGTGTAGCTCATCCATGATTTAACTATTCTTTTTCAGATAGAGACATTCTTGGTACTTCGGGCCGATCAGATCCTCAGTCTTAGTAACACTCATCATCTTTGAGTTATTTTGTAGTTTTTTTTTGGTGTATAGTGTATAAAGGGATGTACAGTCCTCGTCTAGAGTGACTCTGTGTACTCTCCATTTCAGGTATCTTTATGAATTACCTTGTATTTTAGGTATAACCCATTTTTGTATGGTTACTAGGTTAGTACTTATATTGGTAACCAATGATGTATTTTGGTAGCATGTATATATATTTTCCCTTATGAATAAAAATTGTGACTCTATGGATAGTTAGATGGTTCGCATGCAGTTGTTTCTATAGATGGATATTGCTATAAACTGTTATTTATCAGATGTTATAGACTCTTGATATAGAACACTTGTCCCCATGGGTCTTAATTACGAGGAGGTGTTGCCGAAATTTCGGTAAAAAAACCCACGGAAACACGTTTTCCTCTATTCTAAAAGCGAGCATTGGCTTGAGGAACTCCCTATCTGTCGCATGTCAGTGTTCGGATCCGGGGCGTGACAGCCCACCCCCTCTCTCACTCTGTAAAAATTCAACTCATTTACTCCGTCGCAGGTGATACGAACCCTATAAGATGGGTACTTAATTTTGAACCTTTTTTTTTCTTTATATAACATATAGAAAGAGGCAATTTGTTCAAGATCCAAAATCTGTTTAGGATCAATCTTCTTCTTCTTTTTTCTTTAGGGACAAAAATAGAATCCAAATTCCCAATCTAGATTTGATCCGAATTTCAAAGAATCTAATTTTGCATACAATCGATACCAATGGAGTCAGATCTCTCTGGTCCGGTTTACACCATTTGAAGTCTGGTTTGGCTCCAATGTTTTTAAAAGCAGACACAAGGTTAAACCTTTGTGACCCAATGTTTGGACGATTCAAGGATTTGATAGTCATGACGAACAATTCTTTGACCGGTCAATGTCTTTTTGGGCTTGAAGTATTGGAACAGTCGAGGCTAAGGATGAGACTATTTGCCCTATATGGTCGAAGGTTCAACGATCAGACCATCTTGTCTAATCCAATTCTTTAAACACGGTTGACCATGATGAAAGTATCTTTCCTTGGATTAATGATAAGCTTACTTGTAACAATTTTACAAGGGGTCTCATGGCAAATGCAAACCATAGGTCCACTAAGGGACCCACTTTTTTTCTTTTCTTTTTTTCTTTTTTCTCGGTATTTTTTTATAAGGCCACTCCTGCTGTTTAACTAAATCGGAAGTGAGGGACTTGTATTCTCTGCACCACCTTGTGGTGCTCCATGGTGAACCACATACACAAAGGGGATGGGGCCCTGCAAAAAGTGCATGGACCCCACCCCCTTTGTGTCTATGGCTGACTGTGGCACAGAGGATACAGCTCCATAAGTGAGAGAGGCAGATGTCGACACATACTCTAGAATGCTATCAAACATGATCGAACCCATGACCTCTCGTTTGGAGAGGTGATACCACAACCACCCAAGTAATGGAGCATTGGCAGAGAACCCACCCGATTAATCACACGTACAAACTCCTTATCACTTTATTATCATATAGCCAAGAAATTGACTCTCCATTTGCCACCCGATAAGGGATTATAAGATGAAAATTTTTTGCATAGAAAGAGAGAGGTAACATGTCGAAATATAGGTACACCCTTCTCATATGATAAACTTCAGCTCAAAAAAAAAGCCACATGGTAAAGTAAACTTTCCTTTCAGGCATGTTAATTAAAAGAATTACCAGTTGAACCCATTGGATAGCATTACACACTTGATTGCGTTACACCCATCAGCATTGCGGATCCCACACTATCATGATGCAGTCTATAGATCTAAGTGGCCCTACAAAACAAACATTTTCCTTTTTCATATATTCTACACCTTGCTTGCCAAAGTAAGACTTAAATAATGTTAAAGTAAAAGTAAAAATTATAATAGAATATGTTTTTAAAAAGAAAATGACAATGTTGGATCCGTTACCATTTCACTCATCAAACTCATTGGTTCTGTAATCCTCCCCAATCCCCACCCCAAAAGTGTGGCTGGCTTTGGCGTCGCCTCTCTGCGAGAGGTCTTGGGGTCAAATCCCCTATTAATTTGGCAGTATAGTGTTATCCAAATAAATAATTCATATTTGTAAATCTGGCGCTATTCAACAGTATTGACTAAAAACAGCATGTGATACCAATAAAAATGCAGAATGTGAATCCAGCCCCACCTATCACCTATCTGGCCAAGCCTTGCCTCCATATCATATATATATATATATATATATATATATATATATATATAGAAAGAAAATGATTGTTTGTGTTGACACAGACCTATGTAGGTGTGTCATTGATTGACACATGATGTGTTTTTGAATTCAGTGTCTCATTTTTTACACCTGAACACTTTTTCAAACCCCGAAAACAATATTCATTGGCTTATAATTCACCATAAACACTACAAACACTTAGTCATCATAGAACATTTTCTTCATGTATAAAACATTAGCCTCAAAGTAATTCTCTCTCATTCAGGTGAATGTTCATTCTAATTTTTTTATTTTTCCAAAACACCCTCTAATCCCTCTAAATAATCTTAAACTAGAGCCATTTTTAGTAACTTAAAAAATCGAAGATAATACTCTCACAAATCCCCCTTTCTTATCTCCTAAAATCTCTGCATGAATATATATATATATATATATATATATATATAAATTCCTTAATTTTTCTTCAGCTTTTTTTTTTTTTTTGGTAATTTCTCTTCTGCTATTTCTTCCTCCCATTATTCGAATCCGGATTTACTGAAATTCTTCAAATTTCAGCAAGTTGCTGAAATAACTAATTAAATCATGCCATCTGTATAACTGATGATAAAAAAATAGGTTTCCTTCACTAATCCAATAACCTCTCATAATGCTAGTTTCTAAAACTACTTATTTTATACACATGGCATGATTTAAATGAGTATTTCAGCAAATCTTAACTCCCATTATTCTTATTTATCTTTCCTATAGAAGGTTCCTACTGTTTTGTAATCTTTTTTCTCCTAAAATGTCCTCTTTTTAAGATGGTAACTTCAATTTTTCAATCTCTCTCCTCTTTCCACCATTAAAAGGGATTACCCAGGAGATATGATGTGCCATAAGTTAATCAAATCAAATAAATGAAACGTATATCTATTATTTTTTATTCAATATATTATTTTTGTTACATTTTTTTAATCTTAGTTCAGATCACACAGGTTGGGGCTTAATAGACCAATGGCAGGGCTACTCATTTTGTATTTTAAGCCCGGGCATAAAATTGGGCCTTGGGCACTCTCATACCTAAACTTAAGTTGGGTTGAACCGGGCCGAAGCTTAAAATGCAGGTTTTTTATTGGGCTCAAGTCCTATCAACTCTAAAGTTGGGTTGAATCATTTCAATATTGGCCAGGCCAGGCTTGGGATGGCTCAATCTTATGTGCAGTCCTATTAACACCCTTTCCTTTCTTTTTATGGGAGCAAATGTCCTGTTTAGGATGGTGTCCAGGACACCAGGGGACGTCATATGAAATAAAATGGGAGGGAATTTGAATTTTCATCTAACCCTGCCCATTATATTCAATGTGAAGTTCCCTGGTGTTCTGGACAGACCATTTTTTTTTTTGTTTTATTATAATTATTTATTCGTGTATGAAGTAGCACCACTTGGCTTAGGGAAAGGATGTTCTGTCAAGGATTTGGTGTCCTAGGGATGTCATATAGAATAAAATGCATAATACAAATTCAAAAAATGCATCACCCACCCATTTTATTCCATATGACGTCCCTGGGGTCCTGGACACCAAATCCTGGACAGAACATCTTTTCCCCTTGGTATAACCCATGTTTCACATAGGCTCTTTTTGCTTGGTTATAATTTCATTAATGATATATATATATATATATATATATATATATATATATATATATATATATATTGTTCAATATATTTTTATTACCAAATATTTTATCAAATGAACTAACAAATATTTTTATTAAAAACTCAAAATATTGTGCTTCTTATCTTAGATGGTCACATAGATAAATAATTTTTTTAAAACAAATACAACCCTGATTCATTGCCCATGCAATCTTGCATGGGTTCATTCCTAGTCACACTACTAAATTTAAAGCTATCATTTAAGTAACACATTGATTAGGCCATGGTTTAGTGGTGAGATCATGAGAATGAAGGAATGTGAAGTAAAGAGAAATGAAGATGTCATGAGCAATTGATTGCCATAAAAAATGAAAGAAAAGTGATAAAATTTTAAAATTAACCATTGTATATTTTTATACAAGTTTTCTTTTTCTTTTTTTTTTTGAACAAAAAAATTTAATGGTTATAAGGAAGCATGCTGTGGAAAATTATATTTTTCAAGACAATATTTAAGTACCAACTAGACGCCACCAAAGGACTTTGGTTATACAAAGCCATGACAAAAGACTTTGGTTCATGTAATCCATCTTAATCCTAAATAAAGAGTTTACACATTTACCAAAAAAAAAAAAAAAACTAGACGCCACCAAAGGAAAGTTTTTGATAGATGATTTTAGCATTTCCCATAGAAAGTTGAAACTTTCTTTGCAACCCCACAGTGACTTCTAGAGCCTAATATGTTTCAGATCCATGCAATACCTATAGGAAGGTAATGTGATGGAGTCAATTTAAATGAATTCAGATGAAGGAAGATAGATAGTAACATCATAATCATAAAATATGATTATTAAAGGCTTATTTTTTCATCTACCTGTATATTTTGTAACACAAGATCTTGGGCCTGACTATATTATTAAGTATCGTGCATGGGCCCCAAGTGTTTAAGGCAAAGGTAGACACGGTTTGGGCTTGGATCAAAGATTTTTGCTTTGTTACAGCTTTGCAGCTGTCTTAAGCTCATGCCACAAGACCTGTTTGGAAGCCCTGAAAATTGGCTTGCAGGGGTTGCACTCGATGGTTTTCTTCTAAAAGCAAATCAAGGCCTTAAAATGGGCTCTAAGGGCACAAAGTAAATGAAAATAAAGGCTCAAAAAAAAAAAAAAGTTCTTTGGAGGTTGAACTCACAAGGGAGTTGGTTAAACTAATAAGGCATCAAAGAGCAGGATTAGACAGCCCTGTCATGGGTCTGTTACTGGGCCGGGCCAGCTCAAGACCTTTTAGCCAACCTGATGACAGGCTGGGTTTGGTTGGCTTAAAATTTTGGTCAGAGCCTGAATATTAGGCCTACCTAAATTTCAGCCAGGCCTGGGCTAACTCTAACACGTATTTTCCCATCAGGCCTGGCCCAGCTATTATTGTCTAGCCAAATCTAGTACATATTTGGTTGTTTTACTCTAGTGAGCAACATGTACTCTCTCTCTCTCTCTCTCTCTCTCAAAATTTCCCTTAATAGTAAACACTAGACATATGTAAAATAAAGTATTTTTATTTCTAATAAAACAAATAATGGATGTGGTTCATGGAGCTTCCATATTTTCACATCATAATTATTGGTAATTCTAATAACAACAGTTATAGTAATGAAAATTTTAAATGATAGGGCATATAAATTATAGGCCATTATCCAGCGTCAGCTGCTGCCAAAATATCATTATTTTTAGTGTTTGATACTCTAATTAGGCAAACAATACCCTCAAGCCCATGTGAATTATTTTTTTGGTACTTGCATGATAACATGTAGACTCTCTTATAGCCCAAGCCGGCCCAAGACATATCAAGCGAGCTTGTTGAATTGGTCTCAGGCTTGTAGTTTAACCCAAGGGTTGGACTTGGAATAGGACTCAAACATTAAGGACCTAGTTTGGTTTTACCCTTGGCCCAGCCATGCAGTAAGTCCTCTTAGGGAAGTATTGAATTTGATGAAAAAAATTGTAACAAATCGTAGTTATAAAACCAGACAAACCGAGTTAGTAGAACCAGTAAAGCCAAGAATGGACCTCAAAACAAGTCTTCGCTAGCTGGGGGACCAGACTTGCATAAAAAAATATTGGACTGTTGGAGTTGGGCGTCTTTGTGTTGTGCCGGCTAACATGAGGGGTTGGGCTAGGGTTAAGTAAAATAATTGCTAGAGATAAGATAATTATGAAGTCATGAGATTTATTTGGTCTGACCGATCGGTTGAGCCGGATTAAATCATAACAGCCTCTTTTGGCCTTAAATAAGGGCTTGAATTTGATCCAAAAAGTACACAAAGAAGCTTATGCATAAATTTAGCCCTTTCTCTCGATTTTTTTTTTTTTTTTTTTTTTTTTTTTTTTTTTGTGAAACTTCTAAGAATGCCTTTTAATCTTTTTTTTTTTCTTTTTTTTGGGTAAAAGCCAATTACAAAGTAGACGAGGAGGATTCTCCTCTAAAAGTCCAACGCATATCACCCTTACACAACAAAGGATTAAAAAGCCCAGCTTCAGCCAAAAAAATGGGCTCGGGCATTAAGAGTTCTATGGATATGAACAAGTGAAACAAAAGGAAGCTGCTTCAACAAGGCCTTACATTCAACAAAAATATGGCGCACATGCCATGGGCAATCCACAAAAGAACCGTGGACGATAGAGACTACCTGAGCCGCATCAGATTCAATAATGATACCTGCAGGGCTCCGAAGTTGGACTGTAAGTTGTAGTCCCAACTTAACTGCTACCATTTCCGCTCCCAAAGGTTCAATCCATTCCGCTTTTCGGCTCACTGAGGCACTCCATTGCCCACCTGGATTAAAAGCCATGGCAGCCGCTACCATCTCCGACTGGTTAGCTGGAACCACAACATCCACTTGGACTCGAGAGACTGCCTCGTTAGTATCAGGACGACCAAAAAACCCCGCAGGGTACAAAAAAGGATCTGAAGGGATATTGGAAGGCCTGCTGAGAACCAAGTCGGATGCCAAGCTGAGAAAAGAGTTCAAAACATTAGCTCAATTATAAGATTGTTCTCGGAAAACACATAAGTTTCGTTGCTTCCAAATGAACCAAGCAAGGATCGCAATATTAGACAGATACTCTAATTTCTGTCGCTTCAATTCCCATTTAGCATTAACCCAGCTGAGAAACCAATCTTTAAACGTGGAACAATGGCCATCAAGCCAAAACTAGTGACCTAGAAGACGATGCCAAAGAGGTTGAGATTGAGCACAACTGACCAGACAGTGTAGAACAGATTCTACATCCATCTTGCAAATGACACATAGGGGCATTCTTGTAGGGATTCAAGAGTGGAGCGCATTATTAACCACTAAACTCTCATGCAAGGTTTTCCATAAGAAAGATTTTATTTTATTTGGGATTGGGAGGGACCATATTATCTTCCATAACTTGTGATCTTGTTGGTTAATTTACACATGATGGGCGGCCAGACTATACTACACTGATTTAATCGTAAACCAGCCTCTTTTATCAGCTTTCCAAATAATTTGATCTTGGGATATTAACCTGGATAGTGGAATTGTCAAAATAGCCTGCTTCTCAGTTTCAGAGATGTAATCATTGATAGGCGATAGCTGCCATTCCATAGCAGAAAAATCTATGAGTTCATTTACCCTCATTTGAGCCATAGATGGGTTGGTTGGAGATTGTAACCGACCTTCTGGAAGCTGAGGGATCTAGTTATCATCCCAGATACTAACTGATTGACCATCACCTATTGACCAAAGACACCCTTATAGAAGAACTCTACGCCCATGTAACAAACTACGCCAACCCCACAATCCTACTGATTTAATACATCTGCCAAGTGGGTGACCTGATGGGAAGTAAATGGACTTCATAAGCTTGGACCAAAAAGCTTCCGGATGAGTAATGAGCCTCCAACATTGTTCTGCAAGGAGGGCTTGATTGAGCAGTGAGAAGTCACGAAATCTCATTCCTTCGTTCTGTTTGGAACACTTAAGGGTATCCCATTTTTCCCAGTGGATGCAACGTTCTTGGTTCCGTTGACCCCAGCAGAAATTTTTTGCAGCTTATTTATCTCTTTACATATACAGAGGGGAAGCTTGAAACATGACATGACACAGATCAGTAAAGCCCCAACCGCTAATTTTAACAATATTTCTTTCCCAGATAATTATTTGAATTGGGATTTCCAACTTTGAATTTTATATTTAGCCCTTTCCTCAATGAATGTGAATAAATTAATTTTGTTTCTAACTATTGAAGATGGCAGACCAAGATATTTCCCTCCATGAGGAATTATTTGCATGCCCAAGATATTTTTGATTTGTTGTTTTTGATCCAGTATAGCCCTACAACAGAAAATGATATTTGATTTTTCCAAATTTGCAACCCGATGCCTTTCGGAAATTCTTTAGAACATCCCTCACAGCTATGAAATTTGCACCAAAAGCTTAACTGAAAATGTTGCAATCGTTTGCAAATAGGAGATGAGAGATTGACGGACTAGACCTAACCCGAATACTAGAGATCAAATTTTGGCTTTTTGCTTTTATAAGGGACACTGACAATCCTTCCGCACAAATCAAAAATAAGTAAGGGGACAAAGGATCTCCCTGACGCAAGCCTCTTGAAGCAGTAAAACTTCTCCATGGATTGCCATGGATAAGAGCTTGAAAGGAAGTAGTTGAAATGCATTGCATAATCCAATTCTGTCATTTCTGGTTGAATCCCATTTTTGCCATGATTCTAATTAAGAACTTTCACTCCACTCTATCATAAGCCTTACTCAAATCCATTTTGATTGTCATTAATAGAACTTTGGAGTGATGAGACCTCATATGATGGAGGACTTCATGCACTATCAAAATATTATCTAAGATGACTCGTCCATAAATGAAAGAAGATTAATTTGGCGAGATGATATCATTGATGATTTACTTTAGTCTATTAGCCAAGATTTTCACAACAATCTTATAAGAGACATTGCATAAACTGATTGGTCTAAAATGACTTGGCACCTCAGGTTGATCCTGTTTGGGAATCAAAGTGATGTATGTATGGTTAATTTTCCTAATATTTTCACGCCCATTAAGAATATTTAAGATAAATTATGAAACCAAAGGGCCCACAATGTCCCAATACTTTTGGAAGAAGCCATCTTGATACCAGTCTGGACCAGGAGCCTTTGTAGCCCCCATACTAAACACTGCGTGTTTGATCATTTCATTGGTAAAATCATAATCTAATATTTGAACGTGCTCTCATTTTAATGAAGTTGAAATACCATCAACAAAGTTTGAAATATTTATCTCCGAAGGGGATGAAGAAGTGAATAAGTTGGCAAAGTAGTTGACAAAGAAACAATCAATTTGTTCTTCATTCCTTATCCAATTCTCATTATCATCTTTTAGTTGGTGGATTTTATTTCTAGTTCTTTTGGAGATACTAGACAGGTGAAAGAATATGGTATTTCTGTCCCCACTCCTTAGCCAATTGATTTTAGACTTTTGAGCCCATAGGATCTCTTCATCTCGAAGCAAGTTGTCTAATTGTTTAGAGAGTTGAGAGATGAGATTATCCTTATATTCAAATGATCTTAACATGTGAGCCTTACCAAGTTGCACTTGGGTTTGTTTAATTTTATTTCAAACCTTTCCTAGATGGACGCGACTCCAATGTTTTAGAACTGGCGTTAACGGGTTAAGTTTAGTTGGAAGATCAAGGATGGATATATTACCATAAGAATGCCAGTTCTCAGAAATGATGTGGGTGCACTCTTCATAATTTGTCCATAAACATTCAAAGCGAAATGGTCGGGGCTTCCAGACTCTTGTTTTTGAAACAAGGTGGAGAAAGATAAGGAGATGATCTGAAGTATATGCTAGGATATTCTCAACATATGCGTCAGGGAATTTCAATTTCCATGAAGCAGATGTCACCCCCCTATCCAACCGTTCTCTCACTCGGTGACTGCCTTTCTGACCATTAGGCCATGTATAGTAAGGCTCCCTGGATTTCAATTCCAATAGCTGGGTGGCATTTAAAATATGATTTCCCAAAGCTAGGTCAGCTGTAGATAACCGGTGACCCCCTTCCTTATCCTGGGCATGTCATAAACAGTTCCAATCCCTAATGCATACAAGAGGATACCGACAATTTTGGATACTTTGTATGCATTCCTCCCAAGCATGCTGGTGCAGGGCTTGATTAGGTTCACTATATATAAAATAATAGATCCATGGGTCCGAATAATTATCCATGGAAACTTGGATACTAATCCACCGATTGACTGTCTCTACAATATCACGTTTACATTATCTTGCCATAAAAGAAGCAAACCCCTAGAAAGACCATTTGACTTTATACCATGACTCTTCCAATAATGATTAAAACGAATTTTATTCCAAAGACCATCAGAGGTTCCTTTAGTCTTAACAAGAAAGATAACATGTGGATTATATAGGTGTACCAGAGCCTTTAACTAACGAACTATCGAGGGAGACACACACCCCTGATAGTTCCAAGCCATAAGGTCCATCAGGTCTCGTGTAGCTGCTCATGGGCAGCCACCAGTTCAACCATAGAAGAGTTTTGGATATTAGGGAAAGACATGTTGAGTATGGTAGCTGGAACCTGGTATTGAGTATTGGTGTCTATCATTCGAGTACTCAGGACGGTTATTGTTTGGTCAGAATCTTGATGCATTTGCATGCTTCATGGTGAACCAACAAGAGATTGCCAGCATACGGGTGAAAGAGCACCCATAACTTAGTTCTGGTTGAAGTTATTACCCGATATGATGTTCGGAAGCCTCTAGTAGCAGGATGGGGTACATAAGGTTCCCAAACTGGTAAGATGTCTATTGAATTATCAGAGAGATGAAGATTAGGTACCTGGCTCACAGAAAGAGCATTTTGGTAGCTTTTCGGATAATGGGGTGTTGTACATTCATCTTCGGAGTCATCATCCTCTCCCCTGCGCTTTCAAACGGCAAGCATGTATGAATCATCCAACGGTTCCGTGACATAATATTGGTTCAGATTGAGTAGTTAGCAGGCCACTGTCTTAGGGTTGCTTCTCGTTGCTACCTGCACTGCATCCATATTTTGCTCATTTAGATGGGTTGGGTGCCTCCCAATCTGCAGGTTGTTGTCTTAAACAATGGTTGTGATTTCTTGGGTAACCATTGTCTGCATTTCCATTGCCACCATGGAGCATATTTGGTTCGATCCTGTTAGAATTTTGGACCATCGAACTAGTTTTTAGACCCCCACCATGTGCAAGTGGTATACCCACCAAGCCCAAATGTGTTTGGGCCTCAACCCAAAAGAATGATAAGTCCAATGGGGAATCGACCCTTGGTGGATCAATGGGAACAGTAGACAATTGTGGGCCTATTACCAAAGCTGATGGCGATTGTCGTGCTTCACCCGTTTTAGTGGTCTCGTTAGTCAAAGAGTTGCTAGTGAGTATAGTTGGTCCTGCCTGATGTGTGATATGTGCCAACCTTGTCATAAGAGGATTGTCAGCCTACATATTTTCATTACTTCCTCTGATGACCGGAATAGGGCGATGGTCAGTCTAGTTCATGTTTTGTTCCGACAAGCTCATTTGAGTACTTCTACTAAGCTGAATTTGTTGCCTACTTTTGTAATGATGTTGTCAGACCAATACCTCTCCCCCTAAATGTTGCACAGTCGGAGGTGCCCTTTCCTAAAATCGGTTTGCTCATTGCCATGGCAATCTATCATCCTTGATTATCTGTTGTCCCAGTGGGATTGCCCATTCTTTACTCTTTTGGACCAAACCAGACTCCACACAAAGAGATCTTGAGAAATTTATCAGCACCTCTCCCTATCCGCCATTGAGTTGGAGCAAAGCTTGGGCTGCCAAACAATCCTTCATGGCATGCCCAATTTTCCACAGTGATAACAATAAAGCAGCAAGCATTCATATTGCACTGACATCATCTTCGTTGGGCCCTCATCCTGGTCAAATCTAATACGAACCATCAGGGGCTTGAAAACATCAATTGACACCCGTATTCTAAGAATTGGACCCTCTGGACATATGAGTTTGTTTGGTCCCAATCGATAAATTCTCCCACTTGATTTGCAAATTGTTTGGAAACCTCCATGGAATGATATTGTGTTGGGACATGCTGGAGCTGAACGCAAAATGCTACATGATGAAAATCAGGGCGATGAAGGGAGCATCTTGGCTACCAGTATGCCATTAGAACCAGGTTATTATGGAATGACCATGGCCCCTCCTCCTTCACTCTGTGATAGTCATCCAGGTGACAGAACGTCACTAAGAAGAGATTTTGGGCTATTTTTTCTACCAGGGTATGGTTCTTTAGATTCCAATAACCCCCAAGTTCCTGCACAAAGATATTTTCATTAAATTGTTTCTTCGTAAATAGATAGAAAACAATACCTTTCTCAAATTCTGGTTGGGATGTTGTTGGTTGTTTGTTGGTTTCTCTAACCCTAACTCTTTGTTCAATGGTAGTCAAGTCAGCCATTCCACTCACCAGATCTTCCATGTTCGATGCTTGAGTGGTTCTAACCCTTTGGGTGGAGATATTGAGTGTCATAACTCAAATCAAAGCACTCGTAAGATGAAGGATGTTGAGTAATCTGGAGTTAGGACTGTACCCAACGGATGGTAAATCAGATAGATAATTAATTGTATCACAATGGCAACATGAACTTCTCCGATGAAATCTCTCCTCACATAGTTTCTCTAACTCACCACTTTTTGAAAGTGCCTAGTGACCCTCTTGCGCCCAGTGCAGGGTGGCACATGCACATAAAATGCCCAACACTAAGGACAAGACGTGGTGACCACCCCTTTTTCATGCCTGTATGGCCATATGTTGGGTGCAAGAGGATCGCCAGACATTTTTTCACAAGAGGAAATCTACTTTGTAATAGAAGGCTAGCCTATATTTCATACAAATTAACAAATCAATCAAATAGTTGATTAAAAAAAAACAAAAAAGAGCCTAGCTTTTGTGCATATAAAATCCGTTTGCAAAGTGTGCACACAGACCAAGGGGCAGACACATCGGTGCCAAAAAGTGTAAAAAAAAAAGTGATTTACACTTTTTGGGGGTGCTTATCATTTTTTGACGCTGATGTGTCTGTCCCTGGGTCTGTGTGCATGCATTGCACAGGAATTTTGTGTGCACAAAATCCAGACTGTCGAAACACACTCCAATGGTGCCACTTGCCCAGGTGTAAAAACCCAATTTATCCGGTGTGTGAGAGAGACAGGGAATCCATGTGCCCTGAAGATTTAATCAAGTGTTCTTAGAGGCCTGGATACCTTGGTTATCAATAATAATAATAAATAAATAAATAACTATCAAATAGTTGGCTATAACATGTTAGCGAGCATTGCTTATTTTTGTTGGATGAAATTTTAATTGAAAGTTACACACTGACTACATAATTATGAAAAAGAATGTAAGGGGGATTACAGACATATCAGAGCATTGTTTATATAACAAAAGATCCAAATGAAAAAAAAAAAAAAAAACGAATAACAAAGGAACAAATATATAATATGAAATCACTATGAAAGAGAGTGTACAAACAAATACAAGCAAATGCTACAACTTTACTCTTATACTCTTATCGGGAATTTGCTCTTTTTCATATAAAGTGGAATTTCAATAATAACAGCTTAACCACATCATGATATACATACTGAGATATCGACAAATAAGACCCAAAAAAAAAAATTTCAAACTCATATATATTTTCTACCAACTAAGGCCTCGAGTGCACAATGGTGCATCTTTCTTGTAGCAATTCCTGAAACTAATACACATTTTGGTGAACTGAAGTATAGTAGGCTGGTGTGCTAGAATGCCAAACCCAGACTTGAGCAGGGTTTGAGCCAGGCCTAGAAACCTTAGAGACTATGTTGGTTTAAGATTTCCGGACCTAAATAAACTTGAACCAAGCTTGGCTTTTCTCAGCTGGTTATATAATGTAGGAGTCTGAAGGAAGAAAATGTCCTCTAATGACAAAGTGTCTGTAGTGTTTATGGTGAATTATAAGCTGATACATGTGTTTGGGGTTCAAAAAAGTGTTCAGGTGTAAAAAAGAGACCAAATTCAAAAACACATGTGTCAATCAATGGCACGCCTACATAGACCTGTGTCAATACAGACAATCATTCTCCAAGTCTGAAATCTGAATTTCGTGTAGCGGATTCATGAAGTTCCCAATCACAGAGCTTCACATCAGGTCAAGTTGTAAAAAGTATTTCAATTTTTTTTTTCAACCACCCAACGTGGCACTCTGCAGTTGGGAACTTCTTAACACTCTGTGATTGGGAACTTCAGGGAATTTGTTAAGCTTCTACCCCACAAACCTGAGGGGGGATTGTATCCGCTTCCCTCTTTTATGCTAACCTCCACCGGGAATCAAGGGGACGAACACATTAGCACCGAAAGTGATTTACACTTTTTTTTTTTTTTTTGAAGAGGGAAAGGGGGGCGTGTAAATCACTTCTGATGCTGATGTGCCCACCCCCTGACCCCAGCGGAGGTTAGCATTCAAAGGGGAAGTGGACACAATCCTCCTTGCACAAACCCCTACATAATAAAGCTATATGCATGCTGCCATTATAAGATGTAAAGATAATTAAAATGCTGAAAATATTTGAACACGAGAGGATCCTGTGGGGGTTATCTACTTATCTGACTCAATTAATAGGGTTTTAGTCTAGCATCTTGGACGCAGGCAATAACTGGGTTGCCTTCGCTCAACATATTTTCCTCAGTCGTAAATCAGGTTCCTATTAGGTCCTCTTGCATGAACCTCATAGATATACGGGTTTATGAATTTATTATTTATTAATATGGAATGATTGTATGCATAAAAATTGTAAAGGCGTGTTTGACAACCACATGCAATGTAATCATTTCATTTTAAATTGCCAAGGCATTTGTAGCCATAAGGTGTTGGTTCAAAATGAACTCATTCCGCTTTATATTGATTTGATATCTGAAATTAGAAATGAAATTATCTTAGGTTTTTTTATAAAATGAAATGGTTTATGTTATCATTCATTTTTTGTGATGAATGATCAATCCATTAACAAATCAATATGATTCTAAATGAGTTCATTTTCAACCATTACATTATGGTTTCAAATGCTTTGAAATTTTGAAATGAAATAATCTCATTATTAGTGGCTGTCAAACATGGCCTAAATCTTTTTTTTTTTTTTTGCACATGCCTATTATAGGAATCCGATAGGTACTGGTTATTTTGCGGGTTGAATATGAAATAGTTTACCTAGACCCTGAAACTAACGGGACTATCACCCAATACCTATCAGCCCCTGACACTATGTCTAGCAAAGGGTGTTCAGAAATACATATGGGTCAAAGAAGGGTGTGGCAGTGAAAACACTGTGAGTGATACTTATGTATTTATTAATATACCATTTCTAAGGTATTATGTCACGTGCTGGGTAAGTATCGGTGTGGAATGTCTTTATTTAGATTGGGGATAATTCAAACCAATGTATAATGCCATGCTTTTAGCCTCCAAACTAACTAAAAATTATCATCATTGTAGATGGCCATGTTGTTAAGGAAAGGCAAAATGAATGTAAGATGCAATCGCACACAAGACATACTGATTTATGTGGCTTAGCAAGATTGCTAACATCCACGTACTTACACTGATCCCACCATGTTCAAAAGAAAGATGAGCAATTGCTCTACAGAAATCAACTCCAATGTTCTTCAAAAACTTTCAACAAAACTAGGGTTTTAATCATTTTTATAAAAGCAATTGTATAAGTAAAATCTCAAAGATACCCTCCGAATAATTTGTACCAATGTTCCGTCCCTGCACCTTGGCAGGGGTGCATTGCCCTTGTGGCCCTGACGAGTTCAGTATGTAAATCCTGATATGCCAGGGTGCCCTAAATTTAAAGTCTGCATAAACAATACTCAATCAATAATACTCCCAACTACTAATCAAGCTCCGTCCACATCTAAGGTTCGCCTGTACATTGGGTTGCCAATAGGTTGCTATCATGTGGAGGCCGTACCTAACCCAACCCAACCTAACCCAAAAACCCTAATTTTATTTTTGGTAGAAAAACCCTACTTTGATACGTAGGTTAGTATATATTATTTATGCATAAATTTTTATAATCACAGGACGTAAAAAATGCTTTCCATTTAAAAAAAAAAAACAACAACAAATGATTTGACTTTCATATACAGAGATATTGTACGGTGTTTTATATGACTTTTAGATGTATTATGGTGTTTGTCCACTTGTATTTAATTGTTGCTTACTGTTATAAGAAGAGCCACTTTCTTACCAGTGTAAAATAGCTCAAGCCCGAGGTCGAGTTGGGTTGGGCTTACATTGGCCCTTCTACACTAACGAGCCCTAAGTTGCAATCCAACTCATCATGTTGAAATTGATATATATATATATATTTGGCATCATTCTTAAATCAAATATATTCTTTCATATTCTCCTCAGCTTCGATTTATCTGAACCTCAATTGAAATTAACTCTCCCCTTCCTCTCACGGTTACCTTTGGTTTGCAGCAATGACACTTGTTGAAGGAAAATTGGTAGAAAGAAGTCCCCCTCCCTCCCCAAAAATAAAAATAAAAATAAAAATTTGTCCGAGGCCTTACTATATAATTTCTCTTCCAAGAATTGAAAAGTGATCTATTCATATTATAACATTTCATTGGATTCTCAATCACATCTATAGACAACAGAGAAATGTTAAACAATGTTGCACACATATCTAAGCAATGAGTTTAGCTTTCTTCTCACCTTTAGTGGTAATTCCACTGTTGCACCATCTTGCAATTCACAGGTACATGCACATATAACTGTAAAACTTAAATTAGAAGAACATAAAGTGTAATCAAATCAAAAGCCCATGAATTATGCTTAAGAAAAAATCATTCATCTTATCTACACATTTCTATATTGAGATATAGAGGTTGGCAGCAAGACAAACCCCAGAATCTCAACCAAAGCAACTTCATCTAATCAAACCATAAAAGCAATTGAAAAAGACAAGAAAAATGGAGGATTGAAGAAGAAGAAGAAGAAGAAAAGAAAAAAAAGAACTACCCATTAACCAGACTCTTCGAATTCAAGAACCCATTAAAGTTGGAGCATTCGAACAAGGCCTTAACGTTCATCTCCCTCTCATGTCTCCATATATAATTCAGACCCACCAAAAGCTCAGTAATGGCAGCCTCCGTCTTCGCCTGGTTTGCAAAATGGAGCGTCTGCAGAAGAAGAACATTCGTCTTCGGCATCAAATTCTGCTGCTCGAAGCTACGTTCGCTCTGCCACTTTATCATATTATGGGCCAACGGCGACAACCAAGCCAAGATCTTCCCCAACGCATCGCTCCACTCTCCGGCGAGCGCCGGATCGCTCGCCGAGAACCCGACGCCTCTCAATCTAGCCCTTAAAGCCACTCTTATGCTAGTCGGCAACATTGCATAGAGATCATCCCTCGCGTCGACACCAACCAATTGTGGCGATTTGATCATCTTCTCTATCACAATTATCAAATTCGCGTAGTGTAGAGCAAGAGCAACCGCTGCTAAAGTCGTTGGTGGCGGTTTTAACATCTTCGAATTCGATTCCAAGAACCATTTACTGAGAACTTGCTTCTCCTTCTCGTCGTTTTTGGATTTTACCGTCAAAGGACCTGATACAAATTTACAAGAAGCAGAGGTTTCGGAGGGGTGGACGGTGGCCGATACGGAGAGGCTGCGTGGTAGAGAGGTGCCGTTGATTACTGGAGATCCTTGGCCGATTCCAAACACGAGCTTGATTCTTGCTAGAACAGTGAAGACCGATTTCACAAGCAATGAAGTGGCCGTGTCGACGCTTCGGGTCCATAGAGATCTATCTTTAAGGTGTTTGATTTCTTGTCTCTGAGAGAGGATCTTCTGTTGGAGATCAATGGTTTTTTTCTCTTTGATTAGCGAGTCAAGCTCGCTACATTGTAGCAATTTTCTTAAACCGTGCTCGGCTTCTGAAAGCTCGTCCATTTGTCTATGAAGGGTAGTAGTTAGTGTAACGTATCGATCCATCTTCTTCTTCAGCTTTGCTTCCATCTCCTTCCAACTCAACACCCAAGAGTGAGGATCGTGGCCCATGTCCGCGAATTCCTCGAACAAGCGATCGAAACAGCGAAGGCCTGGATCGTCGCAGCGTTTGCCGAGCCTAGACACGCACTTGGACACTAGCCTCAAGTTCTCCACCATCTCGGCGCAGGCGAGACCCAGAAGGAACGCGTCGTCGTTGGAGACGATCTTGCGTACTCCCTCGAGAAAGATCGATTCATTGCGAAGGCGAGCGATGTTTTTGTCGGAGAGGGATTGCCAAAGGTGGAGGAGCTTGGACATGAGCCCGGCGATCTCGAAGGCTAGCACGCCAACACTAGATTTCTTGGTTGGTTTGTTAGTTGTGGCAGTTGTGCGGATGGTGTCAAGGCCATTTGAGATTGCTGTCTTTACTTTGATCACCCATGTCTCAAGAGCCATGGATTTGAAGAAGATGACGACGAAGATGTAGAAGTGATGTTACTGTATTTGTTAGCAAAAGAAAGGAAAGGAAGTGTTTGGAGATGGGTTTGATGAGAGTGGAAACGAAGGTATGGAGAAGACAAAGGGAGAAATAATTGAAGAGTGGAGTTGTAGATATAAGGATAAAAGGATGGAGAGTTTGAAGATGGAGCTGTAGGCTCGTGGGTTGTCTAATAAGAAGAGAATAAGAGAGAGAGAGAGAGAGAGAGATTTGTAACTTTCTTTTACTTTTTTGTTTGTGTATGAATGAATGAAAGCTTTTCTGCTCTTAATCTCAATCTCTAAGCTGTTGATTTTACTATTGGTTTCTGTTTTATAAATTGGCATTAGAGTCAGTGGTAAGCACGTGCGCTGGACGACAACAATGCCGTAGAACCAACGTACGTGTGCCTCTTTCTTTCTCATACACGCACCGATTTCTCTAAAGGCTCCTTGAAATGGGGATCGGTTTATGAACGCTTCCCTTAACAAACGCTCATCAGTGCTCCTTGTGAGGGGCAGACACACCAACGTTGAAAAGTGATTTTCACTTTTCTGGGAGGCGCATATT
>JAOXJP010000008.1:15179178-15212080 GCA_025762735.1 Platanus orientalis | reverse complement strand
TTTAATAATCTTATTATTATCTCAAACTTCAAAAACTCAATTTATGGTAATGTTTTTTTTTTTTTTTTTTTTGGTAAATATAGACACCTGTCTTCTTTGAACGGTAAGGTATGCGGGTTTGTTACTGTTCAATAGGACAGGTGTCATCATATTTAATGGAGACACTTGGATGCCTGTTTATGATTGACTCCCTGGGCCACTACCCCTTTTTTACTTTTAAAAGTGGAAATCGTACACCTAATTTTCTCATTATTTCTAAGACTTTAGATAGCATTATCCATTCATTTTCACTTTTTTTTGCTAGGATAATTGCATCACTGGCCTCAAAGCCTCAACCATGTCTTACACGTGGCGAAACCATTATTGGGGTAAGAGTGGGTCTCTAAACATTAAATGGGTCCCTAAACTCAGAAATCCTTAAACCAAAAAATCGAACCTATTAGATTACTAGAGCCATAGGATCCTTTTCTTCTTGGAAACAGCTGGAAAAGCATGGTCATCCCCCAATACCCTCTTTCCGAAGCCAGTTACCAATAACCACGACCTGCCCTTGCCCCCCTCTCCCAATAAAGAAGTTTCTTGCTAGGTTAAAGTCTAGGCAATCTCTTTTTGGTTGGGCTCATCTGAAATTCCTTTACCCAATTCAAATGTGCAGCCCATGGCATCTTTGGTTCCCAAGCTCACATTCTCTAGTGAGTCTAGAAGCTTAAAATAAAGTTAACATGCTTAATGACCCTTGTTCATAATTACAAATACTTACCCAAGTTCACAAGTTAATTAGATTCACATGATTTGCAATTCACCGCACTCTTGCAATGGGAAAGGTACCCAATTTAGTAAATTTTGTGAGTGTTAATTCCATATTAAATTACTAATAAATAGCAAAATTCTCAATATGCCAGGGTTTTGTGAGCTTGATTAGTGCAGTTATAATTTTTATTGGTAAAACTCATATTCCCATGATTTGTTAGTTTATGTGAACATGTGAAAAGAAAAAAACACACACACACAACAACAATGGATGTGGTCATGGATGCTTTCATTCTTTATGCAATCAAAATGACATTCTTTGCTTCTCCTTAGCTATAGTTGTCTACTACTTTTAAGAGTCTCAAGGTAAAGAATGAGTTTGTGAGACATGGGATGTCTTTGCTAGCCGGGCTGTGCAAGGAAAGGGACATGGACAGCCAAGGGCTGGGATGTCTTGGCGGCCTAAAAGGCTTGCATGTTGCCAGATCACCCACTCCTCATGCAGCGTGTTCTACACCACCATAGCATTCTGCGTATGGCAATATAAGATAGGATAGGTCAATCCAAAGTTCAGTTTTAACACTCAAAAGATTTTACCCAAAATTTGGGGAAGAACAGAAAAGTAAAAAAAAAAAACTCTAATGATATGTTTGTGTTTACTACATTTGACATTAAAAATTGGGACTAAGAATAAACTACGCTTAATATAGAACTAAATGTATAATTGATTGAATGTATAAAAAATGTTATCCCATAATGTGGATATTAGCATTATTATTTATATATTATTTATATTTTTAAAATCATATTATATGTAATTTTGAAAAGTATATGCTTTTGCGTATTTTTTAGTTACTCAATGTGTTACTATTATATGAAAAATATGCTAAGTTTTCATATAATACTTTAATAATACATGAACTTACTAACTAGGGCCCATCATATTCGGCTTAAAACTTGTTTTTCAAAAATCCTGAACTGCCACTAGCATCTTTAATGGAAAATTCCAGGACAAGTTGAGTATAGGGCTTAGTGGACAAGTATAGAGAAAATTGGATCATTAAGAGAGATGGATATCATATTAGACGGTCAGAATTAGCCATCCCATCCCTCTAAGTGGCTAAAATAATAGGGTTTCTCACAGCAAATTGATTTTATAGGACAAATGTACAGATCCTATCCTCTTTCCATAACTTTCAATTATCAACAATAGTTGTTAATTGTACGAGAAATTTAAGAAAATATTTGGAGCTTTAATATATTTTGTTGCAAAATTCTACTAAGGATGATGCTTATACTTCTTTATTAATATCATCATCATTATGATTATTATTATTATGTACACTATTATATTTAATGCGGTCTAAATGAGGTTATATTATTTAGTTTTAGGAAAATAAAGAACAAGGGACAAAGCCTTTAGCCCCCTAACAATAGCTTTCAGAAAAAGAAAAAAAAAAAATGCTACGCAAAAACCAAAAGTGTTGAAGGAGACAAGTTAACTTACTATTTATTCCCTCTCTCTTGCAATTTAGTCAAAATTGAAAAGTTCATGAGGCTCTTTTTACCCCCCCCCCTCCCCACCTTTTCCCTCTCATGGAGAAAATTTAATAAACCAAGTTGGATGCACTCTCTATTGAACACTTGGAACCATCACAATTGTGACTTGCTTGTCACTGCCATTTGTACATGAATTTGTGTGTAAGTAGACAATAAGGTCTAAAGGTATCCATCCTTTTCACTTGTGTTGATTCAAAACATGCATAAGTGGAAGGTTGAAGGACCGGTGTGACACATGGTTGTTGATTATGCTCCACTAAACACTATTATGATAAGAAATCTCCTTATTAATTTAGGAAATCTTTGTTTTTGGGATCATACTGAAACTTACAGAGTTACACTAACCCAATTCAGTTGTCATTGCAAAAATTAGGGTTAGTCCACAAAACAGCTATGTTTTGAGACCACGAGAGAGGGGTATCAAATCTCTCTCTCTCTCTCTCCATGTGTGTGTTTGAGAGAGTGGTGATAGTGTTCCCAAGCCTTGATTGCATATACCTTTGATTAAATTTTCAGGGCATTTTCTTGAATTCATATACACTGGTCTATATATTTGGTGCTCTACTAATACTCCAAGATACGAAGAAGGTGGGGTTCATAAATTTTTTTTAAAATCTGTTTTCAAAAGAATATATTTAAAAATATATATATAAACCCCACCTCCTCCTTTTGTGTATTGGAGTACCTGAAGCACCAAAATTGGGGATCAGAGGATACGGTTCCCATTTTCTTGTCTACGTTGGTCAACCCTGCCCAAGACCGGGATAAAAATGAAAATCATTAAAATCTTAGATTGCCCTCTATATCCTTGCACAAATCGAAAAGCTAGATTTTGATTGGAGGAGCAAAAAACAAAAGAAAGTGAAAGAAGGTGGAAAAAAATCTGCATTTAAAAATGAAAAGAGAAGAAAATAAAAGAAACAAACAGGGAAGGCTTGAAGAGAGAACAACATAAAAAGAGGAGAGAGAAGAAGTGAGGAAAGAAAGAAAAAAACAATATGAGACTACCATTTCTCTCTCTGTTTCCCAAGTGTTTCTTTTTTGTGTTCCCCTATTTTCTTTCGATTCCTGTTCGTTCTCTTCACTTCTATGCCAGCTACAATTAAAGGAGCCAGCAATAAAACAAGCATTAGAAGCCAAAAGATATCAGCTTTTCTCCAGCTCTCCGGTTTCTAGCATGGAAAACTGGCAAAATATTGAGAATTCCAGCCACTGCCGGCGGCTTTTTCCAGCTAAATGCAAGGAAAGAGCCGTCGAGCTGATGCCAGTGTTCAATTTCCCGACGACGATGGCAATGATGATGAAACAAAAATAATCAGTCAAGTGTTCTCAGCTTCTTCTTCGTCTTCTTTCCTCTTCTTTTGTATTTGGGAACCTCTCTGGCCAAACCCATTTTCTCTTTTTTACTATTTTTTTTTCCCATTACATGATTCTGGTGCAGGGTACCAACAATGGCTACGTTAGATTCGTCGGTGAAAGTCTCCGCCGACGACCTCACGGCGAAGGCGATCCACAAGCGCTATGAAGGGTTGGTAACGGTGAGGGCCAAAGCCATAAAGGGAAAAGGGGCTTGGTACTGGGAGCACCTGGAACCTATACTGGTTCACAATTCCGACACAGGACTACCGAAATCCGTCAAGCTCCGGTGTTCTCTATGTGAAGCTGTATTTTCGGCTTCCAACCCATCTCGGACTGCCTCCGAGCATCTCAAGAGGGGGACTTGCCCCAATTTCGGTTCAGCCCCAAAACCCATATCCTCTGTTTCACCTTCCCATGTCACTACAATCGCCTCCCCTTCTTCTTCTTCGCACCATCACTATCATCACCACCAACCCAACCACCGCAAACGCTGTGCATCGTCCGGTGGTGCAAGCGTCGGTGGCGGTGGCACGCCTTCTCCCTATCAAGTCCCACCACTTGCCATGGTCGATCCTACCCGCTTATGCTCCGACTTGGGTTACTCCCCCCCAACAGTGGTTGCTACCTCAAGTGTTACTGTGGCTTTGCCTCTGCCCCTGCAACCGCAACAACAACAACATTTGATGTTGTCGGGCGGGAAGGAGGACTTGGGTGCTCTCGCTATGCTGGAAGATAGCGTGAAGAAGCTGAAGAGTCCTAAAACCTCCCTCAGCCCGACCCTCAGCAAGAACCAGATTGATTCTGGTCTCAGTCTCCTCGCTGATTGGTTCTATGAGTGTTATGGCTCTGTCTCCTTCTCAAGCCTGGAGCACCCCAAGTTTCGAGCCTTCCTTAACCAGGTCGGGCTGCCTGCAGTCTCCCGTAAAGAGTTTGTGGGCTCCAGGCTCAATTCCAAGTTTGACGAAGCCAAGAAGGAATCGGAAGTGAGAATTAGGGATACTATGTTCTTTCAAGTTTCCTCTGATGGATGGAAGTCGAAACATACCAGCTTTGCTGGTGGAGAGAATTTGGTGAATTTGATGGTGAATCTCCCCAATGGGACGAGTGTGTTCCAAAAGGCGTTGTTTACAGGTGGGCCTGTTCCGTCCAAGTATGCAGAGGAGATTCTCTGGGAGACGATCAATGGAATATGTGGGAGTGTTGTACAGAGGTGTGTGGGGATTGTAGCAGACAAGTTTAAGGCCAAGGCATTGAAGAATTTAGAGAATCAACACCATTGGATGGTTAATCTTTCTTGCCAGTTTCAGGGTTTTATTAGTCTGATCAAGGACTTAAGCAAGGAGCTTCCACTCTTCAAGACTGTCACTGATAATTGCTTGAAGGTCGCGAATTTCTTCAATACCAATTCTCAGGTCTGGGACAGCTTCCACAAGTACCAATTCCAATTGCAGGAGGCCGAGCAAGCCGGGCTGTTTCGTGTTCCCCTAACAGAGATTGAGAACACTAAGAACTTTGCACCCGTGTATGCAATGTTTGAGGACGTATTGAACTCTTCCCGGGCACTCCAGATGGTTGTGTTGGATGATTCGTATAAGGTGGCATTTGTGGAGGATCTGGTTGCAAGGGAGATTGCTGAGATGATACAGGATGTGGGCTTTTGGAATGATTTGAAAGCAGTGCACTCTCTTGTGAAACTGATCAGGGGAATGGCTCAGGAGATTGAAGCAGAGAGGCCACTGATCGGGCAATGCCTCCCACTCTGGGAGGAGCTGAGGACAAAAGTGAAAGAGTGGTGTTCCAAATTCAGCATCTCCGAAGGGCCAGTGGAGAAGGTGATTGAAAAGAGGTTCAAGAAGAATTACCACCCAGCTTGGTCTGTTGCATTCATACTTGATCCTCTTTACTTGATGAGGGACACAAGTGGAAAGTACCTCCCTCCATTCAAGTGTTTGACACCAGAGCAAGAGAAGGATGTGGACAAGCTCATAACCCGGCTGGTGTCGAGGGAGGAAGCCCATATTGCATTGATGGAGCTCATGAAGTGGAGGTCTGAGGGCCTCGACCCACTCTATGCACAGGCTGTCCAGGTGAAGCAACGGGACCCCATTACAGGAAAGATGAAAATTGCAAACCCTCAGAGTAGTAGGCTGGTGTGGGAAACATGCCTCAGTGAATTCAAGTCACTGGGGAAAGTGGCAGTGAGGCTTATTTTCCTCCATGCCACTTCGTGTGGATTCAAGTGCAACTGGTCCTACTTGAGGTGGGTGTGCACCCATGGGCACTCAAAAGCAGGCATGGACAGAGCTCAGAGGATGATATTCATTGCCGCCCATTCCAAGCTTGAAAGGCGGGATTTCTCCAATGAGGATGATAAGGAGGCGGAGCTGTTGGATGCAGCATACAGTGAGGATGATGTGCTCAGTGAAGTCTTTGTTGATACATCTTCTGTGTAACATTTTTGTTTTATCCTTATAGAATTCTGAAATTGTAGGATTTATTGAATTCTTTATACTTCCCTTTTTCTTTGTCCTTGTTATTTGCATTTCTCTTCTAATAGAAGATTTTGTTTCGGTAGGGCTGGGGAGGGAGGAATGTGGAAGGGGACTGAAGTATGTATCGTTACTACTGCATTGGCCTCATGAGTCAAAAGAATCAGCTATCTCCCACTCAGGCATGGATTTGGGGTTGATGAGTTTGCAGAAAAAGAAACTCTTCTTGTTTATATAAAAAAATGGTGGAGGAACAAAACAGGAAGAATTTTGTAATATTTTGGTCCCTAGAGTATTTTGGGATAAATAAATTTATGAAAATGAGGTTTTAATTCTCTTTTGTTTTGATGTTCTAACATGATCTTTCTTCCTTTCTATTTCTCCAAAAAAAAAAAAAAACTTTCTTTCTCATTGCCTTCAAGTATTTGACAGCCTTAGGTTACCAACTAACCAGTGATCTTGTGGACGTTAGGTGTTTTTGTTCTCCTTAGCATGTATGAAACATTTTGTTTGTACAGAACTGACATGTAAAGGCAAGATAATGCTTCTGTAACTTTTGTTGTCTTTCTGGAGCTTATCAATTTTTTTGGATAATTTTTCTAGAGCTTATCAGTCACCAGCCAGAGCAGAGGGTAGAAGTGTTTAGAGACACAATAAAGAGTTTCTCGACAACATTTTTGCTATCTAAGATTCTTGTGGAGATTGAACCTTGGGTCAACCAGTAAGATACAGATTTATCATCACAAGAAATTGTTAAAAGAAAAAAGGTTGGACTTCCACACCATTAGACACTCTTTTATAGATTTTTTTTACCAGGATGATTCCATGCATAAAAAACAGATGCTTCTATGGATCCTCCCCCATCCCATGGGATTTTTTAGAACTCTGAAACATTATTTAGTCCTGTTATCCAATTGCTATTGTGCTGTTATCCCACTATGCTTGAAGGATTTTAACCCAGTATGTACGTTATATGTGACCCAGGTGCCAGAAATGCAACCTGGTAATGGCATTTTGTATGTGAAAATGAAATTCTGAACACGGATAGGGCTCTAATTATGAATTATTTAGATATCATAATCTAGGTATAAAGGTGCTCATCACAAATTGGATTAGGAAATTCATCATTGTTTAACAGTATTTTTGAAGTTGATATTGGTGACATCGTTTTGCTCTTTGTTAAGGCTTGTGATCAGACTGTAAGGTGGATCCTGCTTAGCGAGTTATCACACCACTCTTACGTAAAGCACGATCATTCCATCTCCATTCTGGTTCAAGTGTTCAACTTTGCCAAAATGAAATTAAATGGAACCAAGCAAAGAATGGTTGAACAATATTTGCCGGTGCCAGCCATGACCATCTTTTTTATGCTACAACTTTTTATGTTTCCGTCGGTCCTTCCTTCGACAAATGAGAATGAGCTATTCAGCTTCAATACAGATGACCAACACCAATACTTGAATGGACCACTCTATCTACTCATGATCTAGTGGACTTCCTCGCTTGGGTAGTCCTTGATTGTGACAGATCATCGAATTATACTTAAATATTTGTCGAAGATCCATTTCTAGATGTCTGCAGAACCAAAATCCAAGCTGCATCCTAAGTTTAATTTCAACTACTCAAATAGAATATTTCAAAATTTCTTACACTAGGAAATTCTTAGAATACACTCTTTTTTTCTTTTTCTTTATGATTATGGTTTGCCAGAACCTGGAATTCTTTCAACTTGCTACATGTTTGATAATTAGAATTCTATCAACTTGTGATATGTGCTATAATACCAGGCCCCTCTTTTATGTTTTTACAGTATTAAAACTGAAATATGATAGATAACTATAGATCTTGTTGCAAATTGTAGTGAAAAACACTGCAAAAATGATAATCTGTTTGTTCAACTAAATGATGATAGCAAATATTTTGTAATATGTTTATCAAGCTTTATATGACAAAGATAGTGGTGGACATAGAAAAAAATGGTTGTTATAGAAGTTGTTGAGTAAGCTTGAAAAAAGGGTAGTTGCAAAGGGACACTAGAATGGTCCTGATTTGGAAAATTTGAAGTGGAGTTTCCTTTTGCTGAGGGGTTTGCTTGAGCTGGTTGGGTGGATGGCGAACCAGACTTGGTTACCTCATGGTCAACCTCAGAAGGATCCAAGAGGGAATCTTTGTAGCTGGAGAAGCACATGGCACTGTTATATTCCATCCATATCTCCTCTGGTATCTATATTGGGAGCGTGTAGCCCCACCATGAAAGCAGTTGGACGTCCATCTTACTGCTTTGGTTGTTGTGGTCTAAGAAAAGTGATTACTCGGGGCCTTCTGTCTCATCATCTTTGGGTGACTTGTGTTTTAAACATTCCAAAGCTCCTAAACTCAAGCTTTGGCTGGGCCCTTTTAACTTTTGATCTCAAGGTTAAAAAAAATTAGTTTGCAGAGTCGTCCATGATCCTCGTCATGATTGTTAAAAGGTTTTGAGAAGACATGAAGCAAGGAAAGTTGTCGGCAGACTCAGCAAGAGGGAGTAGGGAAGATGCCTGATAGCGATTTTACAACAAACCTCTACTGATTTGCAGGTTTATGGCAATGAGAGATGAAAACTATTATTTTGCAGGTGATGGTTGTATTATCCATATTCCGTCCATATAAACGAGATACAGAGATTGATAGGCATTTTATGCATACTCCCACTTACCCAACCAGGCATTTTGATTTGATTTTAAAAAAAAAAAAATCTACAAAATTTAACTAACCCTATGTGTTATTCAAAATTTATTTTCTTTTATTTTTCCTTCTTATGTTCTTTTGTTAGAGTGTGGAAATTCAATTTGGGCAAGTAATTCCAGCAGGCAGGCAGGTGGGTATGCATTGTTCTGGTTCATCCCAAACATGTTTTCATGTTCCATGAGAAGAAAAAAAATAGGGGAAAAAATAAATGAAGGGCACAAAAGTAACAAAGAAAAAGAAATTTTAGAGGAAAAGAAAGGAAGTTGCACTCAAGGCCAACATATCATATGGGTTGATTTGCTGGTCATCATTCTCCCTAGAAAAGCAATTCTTCCAAATCTGGAAACCTCTCTTTTATAATGTTTGAATGGTAATCTCATTAGATTCAATAAGCCATAGGCATCATTTCCTCTTATCATAGGAACCCAAAGAAAAGCAGTTTGAACTTTAAACACTCATCCCCACCTCCTTTTCTTTTTCTCAATCTCTCTCTACTTTGATGGATTTCAGATTCACCCACCCACCTTCACGAACAGTAAAGCAGTGAAAAAACAAAGATCACCAAATGGGTATGTTGGGTAAAAAATGAAATATCAAATGGTTCTCTCACTTTGGTGATGAGTGTGTGAATAGAGTAGAGGTACATTGAATGAATAGAGTATTATTTACCTTTGTAATGTTGACTTGTTACTACTCATTATTTGGCGGAGAGACACAGTTTTTTGTCGGCAGAGCTTAGCAATGCTGATTGCTCACCAACTAGGGTGGAACCCCCCCTCCCCCCCCAACTCTCACACTCAAAAGGAGGTGTTCCATACAGAAACCTTACTTTTATTCATAATCTTGTGGAAATTTGTTGTTGATAAATTTTTACAACTTTGAAAAGAATTATGTTAACACATCTCCAGGTTGCAAAATTGTGAGTTTTTGTTACTTGACCTTCAATATTTCTTTTATTTTGATACTATTTGTTTTGTATGGATATTATATGGTTTTATTTCCTTTATGGTTTGAAGCTACTCCCATGATTGCAAATTGTTGAAGTTAATTGCTATTGTTGAGACATCTATCTACTTGACCACCAATCTCAGAATTTAGGTATGTGCTACTGTTAGTAGTTATATACTATTAGAATAGATAGTCAACTTATTACTAATTAAACGGTCCTACAAAACTATCTGGTTTTTATAGTTATCACTTCCAAACTACTTTGAAGTTGAGAAATGGACCCCAACAATATGAACCAATATGATTAAGAGGAAGAAATGATCCAAGTGGCTAGAACTGTGTGTGCTATAGCATGAGTTATTTGTTCCATTACTACAATTTTTTACTATAACAACTATATTGACAAAGGCCCTAGGGAAACCACTTACCATATTCCTCGTAAGTTTGTCAAAAAGGTTGTCGAGTCAGATAAGCACTGCCATAACCTTCTTCGAATGAACGTTGGATGTTTCCATCGATTTGTTGATGAATCCAGATGTCATGGAAGTTTCCACGACACCATCCATTGTTCAGTAGTGGAATGAGTCGCTATTTTTTTTTGCACACAATAGCTCACAACGTAAGGGTTCGTAACGTGAAATGCTACATTGAGAGATTAGGGGAAACCATGGGTAGATATTTTAACAAAGTCTTAGATGCACTAATTGATATGGAAGATGAATTTATAAAACCACCCACACTAGAGATGCCTACACAGATCTCTAAAAATCTTAGATTCATGCCCTACTTCAAGGTAACTCACTAAAAAAAAGAGAGAATTTAGTGAATAAACAAAGCCCTATCAATTTGTAATCCAATATTAAATTATTTGTACCTTTTAGGATTGCATTGGTGCAATTAACAGAACACATATTCCGGCTAAAATGGCCCCTGAGTATGAACTGAGGTTTCGAGGTCATAAGCATTGTCCAACCAAAGCATTATGGCAACATGTGACTTCGATCTAAAATTCACTTATGCCCTAACCATATAGGTTTTGCATCAGATTCAAGGATCTTGATTGATTCCGTTTCAAGGTCCCACAAGATACCATGCCCTAAAAGTAAAAATGTAACCAAAACACCATATTGTTCAAAAGTGTCATTTGTTTTCTATAACACAAAATAATCACTTCTATATGCAAGAAAATATTACCTTATAGATACTAGTTATCCACTGATGCATCACTCTATAACCCCACTTAGGGTACACAATATCATTTGCATGGAATACAAGGTCGTCCTCCATAAACTGCTAAAAAACTATTCAATCATAGACATTCTTCTTTACGCAACGCAATTAAACATGCATTTGGAGTACTAAAGAAGAGGTCCAGAATAATGTGCAAAGAACCAATGTACTCCTACAAGAGACAAAAGCACATATTTGTTATATGTTGTTGCATTCATAATCATATTTAACGTTTCATGCCACTTGATAGTGTGCTAGAAGATGCCGACAAGGAGTTGATGGAAAGAACATCTCACTTTGAAGAATCCAATGCACCTCCTCTACCAAGGCCTGCGGAAGGTAGGGAGGTGGTCTTATAAAAGATAAAATCACCCGAGAGATGTGGCAGAATTTTTGTCATACATAGATTCCATGTTATGTTGTATATTATAATATATCTTATGTTAGGACTTGATAGTATTTTGTGAACAATGTTTGTGATGTTGGGTTTACTTAATTTGAACTTTGTTACTATTTTCATGTGTAAATATTTTGACACATCTCTTTTTTGTGTATGTACTTGTTAACACATCTTCATGTTGCAAATTTATAAGATTTGTGACTTGACCTTTAATATTTCTTTTCTTTTAACACTATTTGTTTTGTATGGAGATTTTATGGTTTGATTTCATTCATGGTTTGAAGTGACTCCCATAATTGTAAATTGTTGAAATTAATTACTATTGTTGAGACATATTTCTACTGGACCACCAATATCAGAATTTAGGTATGTACTACAATCAATAGTCATATACTATTGGAGTTAGATAATCAATTGATTACTTGTTAAACGGTCCTACGAATCTGTTCGATTTTTTGTAGTTATGACTTCCAAACTACATTGAAGTTGCGAAATAGACCTCAACAATACGAACCAATGTGATTCAGAGGAAGAAATGATCCAAGTGGTTGGAACCGTATGTGCTATAACAGGTGATATTTGTTCCGTTGCTACAACTGTTTACTATAGCTACTATATTAACAAAAGGCCTTAGGGAAAACACTTACCATACCCCTCGTAAGTTTTTCAAAAAGGTTGTCAGTTAGATGAGCACTACCATAACCTTCTTTGAATGAACGTTGAATGTTTCCATCGATTTGTTTATGAATTCAAAAGTGATGGAAGTCTTGACAACATCATCCACTATTAAGTAGTGGAACAAGCCGCTATTTTTTTTTGCATGTAATAGCTCACAATGTAAGGGTTCGTAATGTGAAATGCTACACCGAGTGATTAGGGAAAATTATGGCTTCATAATGATGCACTAATTGATATGGAAGACAAATTTATAAAGCCACCCACACTGGAGACACCTATACAGATCTCTGAGAATTCTAGGTTCATGCCCTACTTCAAGGTAACTCACAAAAAAATAAATAATTTAGTGAATAAACAAGCCCTATCAATTTGTTATCCAATGTAGAATTATTTGTACCTTTTAGGATGGCATCGGTGCAGTTGACGAAGCACATATTTCGGCGAAAGTGGTCCCTGAGTATGAATTGAGGTTTCAAGGTCGTAGGCATCGTCCTATACAAAACATTATGACAACATGTGACTTTGATCTAAAATTCACTTATGTCCTAATTGGATGGGAGGGTTCTACATCTGATTAAAGGATCTTGATTGAGACCCTTTCAAGGTCCCACAAGATACCATGCCTTGAAGGTAAAAATGTAATCAAAACACTATATTATTCAAAAGTGTCATTTATTTTTTATAACACAAAATGATCACTTCTATATGCAAGGAAGTATTACCTTGTAGATGTTGGTTATCGACTGTTGCGTCACTTTATTATCCTACATCAGGGTACACAATGTCATTTGCATGAAATACGAGATCATCGCCTAGAAACTTCTAAAGAACTGTTCAATCATAGACATTCTTCGTTATGCAACGCAATTGAACGTGCATTTAGAGTACTAACGAAGAGATTCAGAATAATTTACGGAGAACTAATGTACTCCTACGAGAGAAAAACGCATATTTGTTGTAAGTTGTTGCGTTCATAGTCATATTCAATGTTTCATGCCACATGATAGTATGCTGGAAGATGCTGATAAGGAGTTGGAGGAAAGACCATCTCACTTCAAAGAATCCAATGCACCTCCTCTACCAAGGTCTATGGAAGGCGCGGAGGGGGTCTCATCAGAGATAGAATCACTTGAGAGATGTGACATAATTTTTGTTGTACATAGATTCCATGTTATGTTACATATTATAATAGATTTATGTTAGGACTTGATAGAATTTTGTGAACAATGTTTGTGATGTTGTGTTTACTTAACTTAAACTCAGTTACTATTTTTATATGTAAATCTTTTGACACATCTCTTTTTTGTGTATGTACTTGTTTTTCGAAATTCCTTCTTACCTAGGTGATGGACTCATATGAAGGGACTCCACTTAGTGGAAATGACAGTTAATAATAAAAAGGACTAGATAGTGTTATATGAACAATGTTTGTGATGTAGGGTTTACTTAACTTGAACTCTTTTACTATTTTAATATGAAATCCTTTTGACTCTTCTATTTTATGTGTATGTATTTGCTTACTTTTATTATGTACTTCAAACTTCCATCTTACTTAGGTGATGGACTCCCACTTAGTGGAGATGATTGTCATAATAGAAAAAAACAAATTATGGAAACCATATATGGATAAATGTTTAATAGATGTGTGGTTGATTCAAGGAATAGAGGGGAATAAAGTGCCAAATCGATTTAAAGATGCCGCATATGCTGTAGCAACACGAGAAGTAAATTATTGATTCAATGTTTCATTTGTGAGGGATAATGTTGTCAATCATGTGAAGACCCTAAAAAAGGATTACAAGCACATTCACACATTGCTTCGTAAAAGTGGTTTTGGGTGGAATAGCATAACAAAGCAGATCGAAGTCACAGATGAAGTATGGGCACCATACCTAGCGGTAATATATACATAATTCAGTCTTTTGACAATACTATAAGTTTCTTTTATACTATATAAATTTTAATATATTTCTATTACATTAATGTGTTTTAGAGTCACCTAGAAGTGAAAAGTTATAAGGAGAAGTCTTGGCCATTGTATGAATTGACGGCTGAGGTATTCGGCAAGGATCATGCAACCAAACAGTGGACTAATAGCAGTCATGAGATGCGCCTTGGAACAAAAAGGGATACAGCTGAAGATATAGTCTCTCTTTACAGACCATTACTTGATGATATTGGAGTAGATGACATACCTCCATCAGCTGATGCTGGCAATTCTGCAACTCAAACTCCTATGAATAACACCTAGGGACAAGATAATCCTCACCAGACCGACTAAAATGTTGGAAGTAGCCATATGAGGCAACAACCTCATGACTGTAAACGTGGTCGTGATGCATTCAAGAATGTTTTGTTATCAATGGTTGAACACATTGGTGATGTTGCATCTACCATTCGAGATCGTCCAAGTGATTATATTAACCCTTCTTACTTGTTGACAACAATTGCGAGTGTTTAGGGTTTTGATTAGGAAAACATGGATTTCATTTGTGAATACTTGCTTAAGAACCCCTCCGGTGCAAAGGCATTTATGACTTACAATGTACATGGACGAAGGACTGGAGGAGGTTAATGTGGAGGGTCCTAACAGGGACCTGTTAGTAGGTGGTAGACCTATTAACTGGATGCAGTTTTTTGTATGCTAATAATATACTCTTTTTGGTATACTTACATGGGTCGATATATGGAGGGTACAAGATTGGTACATCTGATCAACTTTTTTCATAAATGAAAACTTTTGGGACCTTGGTTGTTTTCCATGAAAGAACTTTATTCTGCAATTAATTGTAATGCTTCGAAATCCCATCCCTATATGAGACTTCAAAGTGTTAATTTACTAACACTCATTTTACTTATACATATTCAAGACCCATCACAGTGGAATATATTATTAAAAAGCCTTGTAAATTTTTCTCTTTTTACATAATCATTACACATTTATAGAAACTTTTTTCTCAAATGGTTATTACATTGGAATCACATATCTATCTCACATTGATATAGTGTAAAGAAATCTAAACCTTATTCATATCCAAGTCCACAATCTTTCAAATATTAATTTTTTCATAATACTAAAATAAACTCATGATCCATAAGACTAAATAAAATCCAAACTTATGGGCTCATAAACTTAAAGTAAACTAACATCTCCCTTATAAGGGTCTACAAAAAACTAAAACTAAAATAAACATTACTAACTAAGAATCAAGTCTGAAATAAAGTCTAAATATAAAACATAAACTAAATCCTCCAATGAAAGATCCTCATCACATATCTTTTCTTCTTTGCCTTTTTCGGACAACACCTATAAAACATATCAATCTGAAAAACAATGCACATGGGTCAGTCTATGGCTCACAAATAATAATATAAAACACAACGAAATTATGGCCATGACTTAGCACAAATTTTTGTAAAACTTTTTCTTTTCAAAATACTTTTCTTAAAATATACTTGGCTGAAAACTGAACTTAAACAAAACTTACATTCATTTACTAAAGTCAAAATTTTCACATGCAAATGCTTACAGAACAAACATAACTTACCCTAGATTTAACTTATTATTTTACTTCATACAAATACACATTATTACATACAAAGCCTTAGTCTATACTTAAGGTTCATATACTTTACTTATTCTTCTTCTTCACTCATATGCTTAAGATCATTCTAACTTTATTTTCACATTGAATCTTTAAAGGATCTTTAAACACTTAGATTTTTTCAATAGTTTCAAACATTCTCACATTCTAATTTCTTTCATACTTAAGATCTTTAAACTTTTATAAATAGAACTTATCGCTCTTAGCCTATCTTGAGTTCTTAGTTTCCACACATATGACCTAGGTCATCAAATTCCTATCACATAGTGTCATCACAAGCCCACATACCAACCTATAGGCAGGTTATCAGAAGCCTATATATTAACCTGTAGGCAGGTTATAAAAAAACCCACATATGAACTTATAGGCAGGTTATCAAAATCCCACACATGAACTTGTAGGCAGGTTATCACAAACTCACATAAAACCTGTAGGCATGTTTTCATAAGCTTATATACCAACCTTTAGGCAGGTTATCATATGCTCACATACCAACATGTAGGTAGGTTATCACAAACACATGGGTATTCATTCTTTATACCTTATTAAGTCTTAACATAATCACATCACATCTCATATACACAAGCCCACATATAAACCTATTGGATAGGTTTTCATATCACATACTTCACATTATTAACATAAGCCCACATATAAATTTGTTGGATAGATTCTTCACATCACATTCACATAGGTCATTAAGACCTTTACATTTTAATTCATAAGGATTTTATCAACTAAACTTTGCACAAGTCTTTATTCTAAGCACGATTCATTTTTTAGGTTCTAACTATAGAACTTCACATTATCCTAACTAGAAAGGGCTTTCTTCATAATCACATGCATATCACATAGCGTAATACATCACAAAATTTATCATATTACAATCTATCATATATGTTCACAAAAGTATGCATGAATGCATATAAAAAAAATTATATCTTTCAAAATCTCTTATTTTCTTGTTCAAAACTGATGTTTTCTTTTATAAAAACACAGTAAAAATAAGCTAAAATCACTTTACAAAACAGAGAATTTGTATGACCCATCTAAGCACATCTAAGAATATTTTATTTAAAAAAATATGAGATAACATGAATGATGTAGATACTTACAGAAAATTACGTATGATATGATACATTCTTATCAAAACTTGAAAGATCTAAGCATAGATTCTTATAACTATTAATTAAAACATGTTCAACATGTAACTTTAAGTATTAACTAAAAATTACGCATCAAACATGAAAAAATAATGAATAGTTTACAACACTTGTATAATATAAGACCTATGCAACCAAACACACAGTAGCTTATAAACTTACAAAACCTTTTTTTTTTATGAACTTATGGGACAAAACAATGGAATATCACTTTTGAAAACACATATTTTATTAGGGAATTCTAAGATCATAAACAAAATAGGGAAACATGTAGGTTTTATATCATTATTTATAGATTAACATAAACTTTCAAACATAGCTTTTTTATCAAAAAACTTCTGAGATCCTATAGAAAAACAAAAACAAGTATGTTTTGCATCATTATTTGCATAGATTTTTTTTATCAAAATACTTCTAAGAACCTAAATAAAATAAGAAAACATATATGTTTTGCAAAGTTACTTGCCTCTTATTGTAGAGAATCCAAACTTTGTGTCACTTCTTCTTCCTCAAGCTTTCCCCCAAAATCCTAAACCTCTTTTTTGGTTTTTTTATCTAAAATCTTCGAACTTGTAAAACTCTTTAAAATATCCTCTTCTAAGACTTTCTATGTTTTTAGGCCTAAATAACAACCCTAAACCCGAATTTCATGTTTAGATAGGTCTCTAGTGAAAAAGCCCTCAAAATCTTTAAAAAATCATGATTTTCTTGATTGTGTGAAATTCTTCACTTTGTTGATGTCATGTTGCCTAAAATTTTTTCAACATAGACACCTGGTGGGAAAACGACGATAAGTTTCTCTAAAAAATCGTAATGAATAGCCATTTGTTGTATTGTAAAGTAGACTCTTAGAGCTTTCCATTGGTATATACCATGTTAGCTAACATATTAGGAGTTAATACCGGTTTAACTTTAAAGTTATCCCAAAACTATTGACTTAGACCATACCAAACAACGTAAATACCTAGTGGAAAAATTGTCATAAATTCTTCTAGAAAACTTCAATTCACTCATCGTTTGTGGCATTAGAAAGTAGACTCATAGATATTTCTAATGATATATGATTTGTTGGGTGATTTTTATGGGAATGCTATAAAATTATTTATGAAATTATCCCGGTTATATGGGACAATTTCAAAACTTGTCATGTTCTTGACTTATTATTGCCTTATTTCCCCTTTTATATTTGATTAAATTTTTCTCAGTCATTTATATATGATACAATACTAATAATAAACTTAGAATATGTAATTAATTATGTTATATCAATTATGCAGTTATGATTGTACTTAGTATATGAAACATGTGTGAGGTGTTACATTAATCACCTGAATTTGGTAATTTTGCCTTTTAGAGAACATTTACTTTATTTGTAAAGATTATGAATGTCTCTTTCATAGGTATAGCAAGAAGAATGGTGGGTGAGAAACCATGTCCACTTCAAATACAATATTCATTTGGTGCAAACTTTATGCTATAAAAATGACGTGTAGAAAAGGCTGCTCCATGGGAGATGGTTTACATGTGGCATTTATGAGAGTTATTTTCCATATACAAATAATATGGACTATTCATCTTCAAAATATTATTTACTATTGTCATTATTCCATCATCTTTATGGATTTCCTAGGACTATATGAATTCCTTTTTTTGAGCTGACGATATAGAAGCAAAACATCATCGAATGATGCCGATGGATGTTGTAGATAATGCGAATGACCTATGTAAGGGTGGAATGTTGTTTTGTTTTACCTGTGGGGAGGGATCTGGTCTATTGGATTTGTGTGCCATTTTTGTTATTGTCTTATTTGATGACTTTATGGTTGTAGACCCACGTGGTGAAAGAACTAGTATTGCTTCTTTTTGGATTTACTTATTAACCATGTGGTATGTTGGATTGATATAGCTCCGTGATATATGGAAATATAGTATGGATTCTTTAAAAGTTTAATTGTGTAATGTTGTATTAACAATCTTAGCATGAAAGCTGAAATGGTGTAGAAGTTGATAACTATTGGATATCATTGACATGACATATAGTTGAGATCCATTATGTTGTTTTATTTTCATAGGCATCACAACGTAAACCTAGTTATGTAAGGTGTATGATAGTTCTTTGTCTATTGTCTTTATACGTTAGAACATGTATTCTATGTCTTCCCAAGTGCTTTCATAGTTACATATGGTTTTAACTTAGTTGTCCTTTTACAGTTCACCATATTAAGTGGATATTTGTTTCACATTATGTTATTTAACTTGTCTTTTTTTGTTGCCTCATGCTATAGATTGAAATGATGGTGAGTTGAAAAGTGCCTTAATTTTTTTAAGGCAATTAAAGAGACTGTAAGTATATATATATATATATATATATACATATGAACAACAAGGAAAAGAAAACAACTCATGTTCTGTCCCCTAAATTTTATATGCATTAGTATGTCTTCTAAGAATAAAATATGGGCAATAATGTCAGGTAAATGAGTTAAGTCAAGGAGACATCTTCTAAGAATGAAATATAGTATAATAAAAGTTTCAACATTAGTTAGCAATATGTTAGAGCATGATTCTCATTGACCTCTTTATCTTTTGTTAATAAACTAGACAAGACAATGGCAATAAAAAATTAGGGTGAGTGTTTCAATGCTTGAGCTTTAATCCTTAATCTAATGTGTAAATTCCCTGGGCCTTCTTATCTTGTGAAAGGGGTGGTCTTAGTTGAATTTTTTAATGATATGCTAGTAGAAAAAATTAATTAATGTCATGAAATTTGTTGGCTTTCAGTGGTATGTTTCATAGCAATTAAATTGTATTCTTCTTTGGGCTGTCTTTTTTTATAAAAAAAAAACTTTGAAGAATCATTTAAAAAGTTTAGGTTGTCATCTTTTTTGGGGGGATAATTAATAATTAAGGCCAGGTCATCGTTTATGGTTAAAACAATGATGACATTGAGCTTTGATCATGTGGACCAATTGAACATATTAATAAAATATATCTAAATGTAGTTTTAAATGGTAATTCTTGACATATTTACTGTTAATAGGATTAAGACTTCACATGATAGCTCAAGTGACCCCATCCATGGTATGAATGACTTTGAGAGACAGTTATAGGAGTTCTTTGTTGAGGTCAAAACATTGCTTAAGATAGAGAACAAAGATGGTGCCATTGATATTCTTCAAGCAAATTATAAAGCAGTAAAAGGACAGATGGATCCAGGTGCTAAAGGCATGGAGGAAGTTGTTATTCTTATATCATAGCCTTGGGATATGTGTCTTTGGGACTTCGAGCTTGTGGAGGGCTGACTTGTTAGATATGATAATTTTGTTGTTTAAATGTTATACTGACACCTTATGTTGATATATTAAATGGTTGGAAACAAACTTTAGTTCCTTAGATATCATACTTGCTCTTTAAGTCATTATGATTTATTAGGTTCTATGTTGTATTATCTCCTTCTGCCATAATTATAATTTTGTTGGTAACTCATGTTGTGTCCCTTAAATTTCATATGCATTAATGCGTCTTACACAATTTGTTGTTGGACGCATGTATAAGTTGCTTGCCATTGGGATAAAGATGGATTCTTGATGCCTTTTAATCCAATTTTCCAAGCTCATTTTGTCGTTCCTGATATTAGTAAGCATTGATTGGTTGGTGGTAAAGTACTGGATTATAATCAGTTCATTATAAAGGGGCTTACACCAATATTTGCACAACTTCATGCCCTGGTTAGGATGGTTATACCGCTAGAAATGTGTTATTTGTATCATGTACATGACATTATTAACTTTTGGATAAAAGTTGAATCTAGTTTGAATGACCATTTTGGCTGCATGGTTGAACTAAAATAGGTTTTTTATTGCTGAATAAGTGAATTAAATTAATTTTCCACCAGAAAATTTCATGTATCTAGACACAATGAAAGAAAATTGATGTTAGGACTTTCTTTACAACCCATATTGCTATCAGACAGGGTTGGAAAGAATGATAATTCTTTTTATTTTTATTTTATAATTCTAATTAGATTCTAAAACTATTTTCTTAGTTACTTTCTTTAATAGGAAAATTGGGATAGTCCCATGAATCAAACAAAGCCTTAGGGTTTTTTAGGGCTAGGGATTGAGCTAAAAAAATGAAGATTTTGTTATTATTGTGACTTGTCCTCTAATTATAGTAAATAATGAACTATATATGTTGACATGAGCAGCTTGGTTGGATAACATAAAAATTCTCATCTTGTGTGTGTTTGTTAATTTCTTTGTTGTTGAGTTATTGTATATTAAATTGATCACGAGTCATATGAGACCAAATTTTACCATGTGATATGTAAGGCTAAACATTAATCCATGTACATGAAATTTTATCAGTAAGAATATCCTTAAACACTAGTTTGGTTGATACATGAAACATCATAACCATTGAATTGATCTCCTAGAAAAATAAATACAAGAATAACAAGGAGAGAAGGAGAGAGAGTGGTCAGTAGTGACAATAGTTGTCTAAGACTTTGTTAGTAAGTGAAAGATAAATGAACATCCTCTTTCAAAAGTTTATTACAAGATTTGAAATCAATAATCATAAGGGTTTTTGTACCCATTGAGGCTTGACATGTTGAATCCACTTTGTTACCATAACATGGAAGCTTCTAGGTTTATTTTTTGGATATATCATATTACACTTTTCCCTTGTGAGTATATATGTTGATTGATGGATAAATCATCTTTCAAAAATTCACTACAAGATTTAAAACCTACAATTATAAGGGTTTTTGTACCCCAATGATGTTTGCCATGGAAAATCTGGTTCATTACCATAATGTGGATGCTTCTAGGTTATTTTACATGTATGTGGTATGCCATTATAATGACAGTTGCATGACCATCGTGTAATATTGCACGTTTCCCTTCTTTTTAGGGGGGTATATCATATTACACATTTCTCTTGTGAATACATGTGTTGATTTTTATTAAATGTTTATGTATTAGAGAATTAATAAGATTTAAAAAAACATATTTATTGCCATGTTAAGGAATTTTTTTTTACCATTTAATTATATTTTTATTTATTTTAAAAAAATTGATAGGCGTAATAGCATAGTGAGTTGATGGAAATTATTCCAGTTGTAATGGATGATAGAATTTTCATTCTCTCTATTTCTTTAGTGTGAAAAATTTGAAATCAATAATCCATTTTAGTTGTTAAGTCTTTTTTTTTTTTTTTAAACTATTTTTATTTCTTACTTCTCATTTTGCTTTGGGAATTTTGTGGTTACATTGGTTGTATACACTAAATTTGAAGGTGATTGAAAAAAGTATCGTGTCGCGGAAATTGAGTTGCCAAATAACCCATTATTATATGATGAGATGTGTGAACTATTTTTTCGGTATTAAAAGAAATGCAATTGTTAATTACATATTTATTTTCAAAGGAAAGAAAATCTTCGATTAAGATTTTGACTAGCAAAACAAGAAAAAGGAGATATAGGTATAGGTATCCATAGATATGTTTATCTTCAAAAGTATATATGAAATACCATCCCTACAATACATCTTGGGATATAATGGTGTTTTACAAGAGAAGAAAAAAAATTGTAGTGAAAAGAAACATGTAACGGTAGTAACATTTCTAGGCATAATTGCTACTTGTGTCACCGCTGTTCTCTCATTCTATAAGTATGTTGTTATAGTAGCTATGGTCATTAAAAATGGAAAGTTTCTATAATCTATAAATGTCTTCCAAAAGTTCTTCTATGAAAGTCTCATTTCAAAGAGTCCTCTTAAAATCGTTTGAAAGAGCCTTTCTACCAAAGTCCCCCATTCGATTGTTTGTGTGGGTATTTATAGAACATCTCGATAATGAGTTATTTAACCATCAAATATGTACAAAATAACTCTCTTACGTTCATCATTGTCAAGGTGAACAGTTATGCACATATTAAAATGATTATGCTAACTATTCAAGATTGCATCATAGGTGGAACACCATTATAGGAAAGATTGCATCATAGTTGAAATATCAGCGTACACAAGATTGCATCGTAGGTGGAACATCAGTACATGTAAGATTTTATCGCATGTGAAACATCGTCGTGGGCTAGAATTTTCTTGCATGAAATATTATATCGTAAATGGAACACCATTGCGGCAAGATTACATCATAGATATGACATTATTACAAGGAAGGTTGCATCGTATATAGAACACTATTGCGAACAAGTTTGCATCGTAGGTGGAACATAATCGTAGACAAGATTGCATCGTAGGTGGAACACCATTGCAGGCAATATTCTATCATAGGTGGAACATCATCATGAGGCAGATTCCATTGCATGTGAAACATCATCACATGCAAGATTGCATTGTAAGTGGAACACCAGTGCAGGTACATACGTAAAACATAGTCACAGAAAAAATTGTATCATAGGTGAAACAACATTATAGTCACTGTTACATTGCAGGTTGAACATCATTACATGCAATATTGCATCGTAGGTAAAACTTCATCATGGGCAAGAATGCATCGCGGATGGAACACCATTGCAAACAAGATTGTCTCACAAGTAGAACATCATTGTGGATAAAATTGCATTATAATGGAATCACCAAGTTTTGCATCATAGGTAGAACCCCATGTCTCGCATTATGGATGAAAATCTGATGCCAACATTGGTTTCCTATCTCGTTTAGAATTCCGTCATTCTTTATTTGGTTATTAAATCATGACATAGTTAATGACATTAACACGTTGGATAGTTATCTTGACACTAAGAGTATTTTGTTTAAAGGTAAATACTTTTTATTTAATAAATAATAAAGCAAACAAATCAAGCAATGAAGGAGCCGTTCATCAGGTTAGTGAAAGACATTAAATAGAAGCACAATACACAACTAACAACAAATGAATACATAATCTCTCTCAAAAAATAAAACTACCCCGTCTCATCAAAATCGACAAAATGGAGGCCCAATAAAAGATAATCAAATAAATGCTATCATAAAGATTCTTATGAAATGTGTACTTATCCTCAAAAGTTATGTTTTTTCTCTTTCTCCAAGAACCCCAATAAATGGCTCTAGGAAGAAAATAGCAAATGTCTAGGGGAATACCTACCAAGTCCCCGATCTACCACTCCGTAATTAGAGCCCCAAATTGATTAGAGAAGGTCTAAGAGATCTTGAAATGATAAAGGAAAAAATCCAACTTTTTGTGCCATACGATAGTGAATAAAGAGATGGTCCACCAATTCCTCCTCCCACGTACATAGAATACTCCTGTTTTCCAAATTTTACCCTTATTTTTTAAATGATTCGGGGTAAGAATTTATCTAGGTAACAAGTTCAAATGAGAAAAAAAAAAAAGAAAAAGAGAGAGGGAAAGAGAAAGAGAAAGATTTTGGAAGGAATTCTTGTAAATCAAATACCCTTGGGTGGAACCAATGAGCTTATCGAAGGTTCCAACTCTCTTATATATATACCAAATATTAAATTTATCAATCTTATTATTAACTCAGAACAATCATTAGATAACTAGGGTTTGGTTTAATCTAACCATGTCTCCTATTTCTCAATCATTCATATTTCTTCTTATTTGAGGCAACCCCCCGCTATAATCAACCTTGTTTATTAGCGACTAATCAATACAAACTTTTAAACTCTTCCTTAAGGGTGTTATTCCCAACCCAAAGATCTTTCTAAAATCTAACCCCCTTGCCAAAGCCCAACCTAAACCAAATGAACGTCCATCCCACAACCAAACCCATTTCGCATATCCTTGGAGTCCCAGTTAAAGTTAATACCAAACATAGCCACCATAATAGCACACCAAAGACTATCTCTCTCTTCCCCATAGTGCCAAAGCCATTTTCCTAATATAACCCGATTATGACTTCTAATCTTGATAATTCCAAGACTCCCTTCTAAGATAGGACACACTAGTTTCTAATCCACCAAATGAGACCTATAGTGATCAGTCAAATCATTCAAACAAAACTTCCTAAACCGCATCTCAATTTTGTTAGCCATTGAAATAAGGATCATGAAGAGTTTAATACTTTCACAAAAGTAACATAAAATGACTCCTTCCTCCCTTCAGGTCTCTCATCTCATTGTTCTTCAGCAAGAGGAAAAAAGTTTTTTCCTATTCTTCTTCTTAAGGCTAGGACTTTCATCTTTGGTGGCTTTGGTGGTCGTCTTCAAGCGATCCAGGACTTCACTTCATTTTTTCTTCATAAGGATGAACAAGATTCACTGATTCACAGGTAAACAACAAGTTATTCATTCTCAATTTTTCCTTCTTCATGCGATTCATTCTTTGCATCCATTCTTTGGTGCGGTTCATTTGAATCCCATTATTGATTGCTTTCTCTGATAAGCATTTAAGGTATATATTGTTCCTAGTATTATGAAATATTTTATAAATTTTATTTATATGGTTTGCTTGACGTCGAGAATGAGTTTTAAATTCTTGGAATGGTGGTGATGTGATGATGTTAACAATGACTTTGCTCTTTGTAAATAACTGGTTCTTACTTCTTTAGTGAAATAAAGAAGGACCCAACCCCCACATTCATCAGAGATTGATCGTTTCTCCACCGATGCTGCAATTAGGGAAATCCCCTGATTCTGCAACGAGATGCTCCATAACAAACTTTTGTTTCTCCATTAGAGGTTGATCATGTCTATTCCTTGAAAATTTGTGCTTTGCGATATCATGAGTTCCTTGCATTGGTTGGCTTAGTTAAACACCGGAGCGTGCCAATTGCATTGCCTTTGCTTTTATCTCTTGCTCATGCTTTGTGCTTTGCTTGTATATCTCGATTTGCATTTGTGCCAATCATTTGCTTTTGTGTTTTGTGCTTTTCCGTTTCTCCAGTAGAGGTTGATTGTGTCTACTCCCGCATATGCACAGCCATGAGTTCCTTTCTAGTTTCCTTTTTTGTGCCTCTTGCATGCCATACTCATGTGCTTTGTACTTCTGTTTCTCCAAGCATCCTTGTTTCGTTGTTTTTTGTTATTGCACATGATGGTATGAGAATAATTGTGCTGGTTGGTAGTGGGTTTGGGGATGAGTGTGGGGGTTGGCAGCTTTTTAAATCTCTTCTTTACTTGATTGATTTCACCAAAAACTATCTAAGCAACAATCAAAATAACATGAGGCAGCTGGTCGTCACTCAGAATCTGGAAAAGAAGAAGAAGAAGAAGATATGCTATTTAACTCATGTTTTATATCATATAAAATAGTCATGCAACACCATAAGCTAACTGTGATCATCCAAAGTAAGATATAGAAAGAGGAAACATCATTCCAATAGTCTAATATAAGTGTTTTTTAGTATGTAAGAAAATTATAGATAACAAAAGAAAAACTCCAAATAGTTGACCCTTTAACTTTTTGATGCCTATTGTTCAACATTGTACATAAAAAAAATGTGAGTAACCACATTTGCAGCAATGCATTGGTAGTGTATCAAGATGAAGGTGAACTTTACAAACCAAGCGTTAAAACGCCAATAAAATATTAAAAATTTAAAGATTTCATTTCGATTTTAGCTATTTCAACATTTTAATTTTTTATCTATTGAGATAATATCTATCAATTTAGCTAAATCTTCTTAGCACATTCCCATGTTTCAACAAAATCAAAATTTTTAGATGTGGTTTTCATTTCAGTCAAGATTGAAATTGATGCCAAAACCAAGATCTATAATCCTTTTACTAACCATAATATATAAAGTATACAATAAGTGTTCTTATATTTAATAAGAATTTATTGAAAGGGAACTAGAAAAGAATTTATATCTAAAAATAATTTATTGAAAAGAATTTCAATCCGATCAATTTTTTATTTAAAAATAATTTATTATGCCCACACAACTTGTTTGTTTGATTTTTCATGTATTTCATACTAGATTTAAGTTTATAATAGCTAAGTTTACAATATTGAGATCACATAGCAAATATAATGTTTTTATTTTAATCCACAGAGCACGTTCTCAAAATATTGTAGCCAAATGATTGCCACAATTTGATCTATGATTAGTCTAATTGCAATTTGTTGGCTTTAGATCTAGATCGCAATTGCAAGATTCAAGATTGTATGCCAAAAAGAGCCCTAATTTGTCAATCATTGGATCCCAATCCACCTTGGACTTAAATTTTGGCCCTATAAGAAGGTTAAGATAAGAGGATGAGAGGAATCTAATTTTAAACCACAAAAAAATCATGGGAGGAGCTATTGGCACCCCCAAAATTGATCACCACACCCCTAAACTCACCATCCCCCCTTTTTTGCTCACCACACCCCGTGCATTTCCCAAATTACCCTCGCAAACCTAAACCCCTCTTTATATTTTTTTCCTCACCACTCTCTCCTCTCTCTCCCTGCATAAAACCTCTCCTGCGTGTAAACTCTCTTCCTCTCTTCTTTCTTTCTTCCTCTCTTCTCTCTTCCTTTCTTCTTATTCTTCCTCTCTTGTTCTTCTTCCTTTCTTCTTCCTCTTCTCTTCCTGCCTCTGGCCAGCGCCGCCTAAGTCTGGCCCCCTGTCGGACATCACCGTCGCCGCCACCGCAGTAGGACTACGTCCCGCCACCGCCGCCGTTGTCTTCTCCCTCTGCCCACAGGTAATTTTTTGTGTTTTTTTTGTTATTCTCTTCGTTTGGTGGTGCAGGCCCGAATAGGACCAATAGGTCCGAACAACACCAGTAGTGCTTAGACCTGTACCTCCAAACGAAAAAAAAAGTAGACCTCTCTCTTTCTTTGATTTTTCTATGATACTTTGAAAATCTGAATGACAACTCTATAATCTTTGTGATTCTTTCTCTTATGTAAGAAAATGATCATCCCTTTCACGAAAGAGCCAATGCAACAAAAAAAAAGTATTTATTACTCTATTTAAATCCTTTCGCAATAATAGAGAAAACCCATATATTTAATGTTATATTTCTATAAAATTAACCAAATATGGAAAAATCAATATAAGAGAAAATATAATATTTTGTCTTATTTATTTATTAATTGGTAAGGAGCTTAAATTCATTCAACTTGAGATAACCTCAATAAAACAAGAGTCCAAAGAGATAGTTCGTAATAGTTGAATCCCGGTAATAAGTGATCTGGTTAATTGCACCAAATTTTGTCAATTTGTGAGCTGCCATATTTGAATCTCTGCAAAAAGATAAAAATTTGAATGTAGTTGTGGGTTTGAAGTAGGTAGCGATAGACAGAGACGATGGAGCAAATTCAGTATGTAGGATCCGAGTCCACCTCATTTAAAAGTAGCACAAGTTGTGGATAGTCGCCTTCAATTTGTATGCAATAATTTGGGTATTCTTGTGTTACTACCAGTTGGGTATTCTTGTGTAACTACCAGCCTTAGGTGAAATGCTTTTACTTATGCTTTCTTTGCTAGGTAGGAAGTAAAACAGATTGTGGAGGTTAAATATCAAGGAAAACTGTTTTCATTCATTCAAAAACCTTTCTATTTCTCTCCCTCTAAATGCCCCAACAAATGTCATTCTATTTTTATTTTTGATTTGACAATATATAATACTCTAATCATTGTCCAAATTTAATGGGGTTGATTGTTTTTATTTTTTTCTGACGATTAATTTGGTTTGTAATAGATATGGATGCCATTACTTCTCGTAGATCTCTTGTACCACCAATGGCATTAGCTAGAAGAAATCGTAGCGGTGCCAACAGGTCAAGAGTGTTCACTGATGCATCAAAAGCATCAGTGTCTCATCCAATAGACGATAACTTGACATATTTACTCACCGATGAGGTTAAGGTTGAGGAGGGTCTTGTTCCTGGAGTTCTTGAAGACCCATCATTATTAGTGAGCTTCAATACACACGTTGCTACGGCAATCTGGAAACAAAAGGTATTGCAAAACTAATTGATTATTTTTATTTATTATAGTTATTAAATGTTGTTAATTTTGAATGTTTATATTTATTACTGTTTGTTTTGTTTTGATTGCAAGAGCGGGAACCATTTAAAATGCTTATTGCCCAACCAGAAAATAAATGAGTGGGTGTTTGAGAGGTTTAATCCTCCTAATGAGATGTTACAATTACTGATCGGTGCTTTCGGCCTGTTCCCTTTAGTCACAACAACGTACAAATTTGTGAACAAGGTAGTGGTCTTAGCGTTTGTAAAGAGATGATATCTAGAGACTAATACTTTCCACATGCCGTTCGGGGAGATGACCATTACCTTGGATGATGTCTCATGCTTACTTGGGATTCCGATTGTTAGCCGAACTGTTTCCATTCTTCATAAGCTATCATTGGATGTTGCAATCACCTTAGTGTTTGTGCAGTTGGGAGTATCGACCGAGGATGCGAGGGAAGAGATTGTAGCCGTTCGGGGTACGTCTATGTGGTTGAAGACTATATTTATCAATGTGAATGATGAATCTGATCCAACTCAGATTGAGTGTGCAACCAATGCTTATTTATTATTTTTATTGGGTTGTACGCTATTCGTTAACAAGTCTTCTATGGGGGTGTTGGTTGCGTATCTGAAGTTTCTAAAAATTTGTGGGAAGTGCAGGACATGCGTAGGGTGCTGCAGCCTTAACCCATCTATACCGTCAGCTAGGATCTGCACGTCGAGTGGAAGTAAAATAAATGACAGGGTATATCACACTGCTTGAGGGTTGGGTTTATGAGTGCTTTCCCTACTTCACACCTAATTACAACCGAGCATATAAGGGAAATAAGTCGCTGGTCTATAGATGGAGTTCGCGAAAAGAGACTAGGCCACTTGGAGAGAACTTGTGGGTCATGTGGGAAATACTTAACGCATTAAGCATTAATGAGGTATTACATTAAACATACATTTTATTTACGTCAATTAAGTATATCTTTATTTAGATTATATAGATTTAACCATTACCTTGATTACTTAATTGGAGTTTGTTTGAACTTGTTTTTGTAGGTGTGTTGGACCCCATATGAGGACCCTGTTTTCCGAGCACAATATCCATTTAGTGATATTGCATTCTATCATGGCATGCTGAAGTGCCTTGATGTGGTCGAGCCTTATCACCCGGACCAGGTGCTGCGTCAATTCGGTCGGGTCCAGTACATTCCTTCCCCTCTAGTGGCCCATACTAAATTTTTTGCGTGGTGCCAAGTCCAATCAATATCACGTGGAATATTTGTACATTGCTATGTTTTAGGACCATTAGAAGAATCACGTGTTCAGCAATAGGTTCTGATCACATGAAGTTGCTTTTCCTGGAGAGCGTATCCCAGAGTACATGTAATGGTATTTACGGGTGTCCCACCCATATGTGTAGAACCCTGAGTCCCGATCCATATATGATGCCGGTCAGTCTTCATACACCAGTGCACCTTCAATGTCAGATGATCTATGTCTAGTTGGTGCATGGGGGTATTTGGAACCTATTGTCGATCGTGGTTCTGGTTCTACACCCTCATATGATGACATATATCATGCGGTTGAGGAGTCTATACACCTGCTCCATGACCTGTGATTAGATCCACCCGCCACTTCTCAAGATACAACTGCTCCAACTGCTTCTGATAGGCACACTTTACGCACTTTCTTTTGTCGCAAACGCCATAACTCTAAAAATTAGATGAGAGAGAGAGAGACATCTATAACATAAACTTGTTTTGTTTCTTAAAATACATTTTTTCTCGTACTTTCATATATTTTGTTTCTTAACATCTTCTTTTGATGTTATATACATTAGATGAGATTATAACATCTTCTTTTGATATTCTCTAACTATGGATAGTTTAACGGGACTTAAATAACAGGAAACTTGCATCTAGCCTATCATGGATAACTCTTTCTGCCTCTCTTTTATCCCCCACCCACTACTATCTCCTTCAGAAAAGAGCTAAACATCTCATTCTTTAGAAGGTTTCCAAACTCCCACTAAAACTTTTATTTTCAAGTCCCAAATCCTGGACAGAACATCCTTTCCCTTTTGATAAAGTCTCTCTCTATATATCAATCACCCACATTTCTCAGCCTATCTTTTATTTATCTCCTAAAACCCTCCTTACAAGAAACCCATCTCCTATACTCTCTAAAAGGAAAAACATTCTTAGAAGAGCCTTCGGAGGAATAGAGAATCATCCTTCTCATAGATGGCAAGAGAGGTTAAATTTTGCAGTCACATATTAGGATTACAACCCTCTTCATCTCTCCCAAAAAATCATATAATTCTCCAAAATTGGAGACGATCACTAAGGAGGTACCTGATGACTTTGATGAAGATGCACAATGATAGATGTTTCCTGCTCTTCTTTTGTCTCAGTTTTTCATCATTTTTTTGGTAAATTTTGTCTTAGTTTTTCTATCTCCAGTTTTTACATGGATGTGGTTGGTGCCCACAAGAGGCTTTCTTTTGAGAAGTGTGGAGATAGAGAAAGTAAGCAATTGAAAACATATAATGCAGATGATAAATACCCTTGAAACATAGGGGATTTGTAAATTGATGTTCTCTATTTGTTTTTGTGTAAATGGATTGTCTCTAATATCATTGTCACCGTGATGTTTAATGGAAATGCCCCCAAACCCTTTTCACAAGAGAAATACTGTCATGTTTACCAAATATTGTGAGGGATACCTAGATTTGGAGTTCATATGCAACAAAATAGAAGAAATAAAATAGGGAAAACAACAATCACACAAAGAACATGGACAAGGAGCAGACTTAGGGGTGTTCGGACCTCCAGGTCCAAACAAACCTAGGGCTCTTCTTCTCTTTCCTTTTTCTTGCGGGGTTTTGTTCCTCATGTAACAAAACAATTGATTGTTGATTTGGTTATTTTTATGGAAAAAACAATGTTTTTAATCTAGTGAGGTTTGCTCAAGTCTTTGCCATAGCCTTCCACTGTTGCTAGTGTAAATGAAAGAGAGAACAAAATTTGGAGGCTTTAATAAGCAGCTAGCACTGCATAACTTGTAATGAACACCTTTTTCTTAATATGTTTTAGGGGGGTTTATTCCTCAGAACACCTTTTTCTTAATATGTTTATGCATATTTGGATAGAAACTTTTCATTTTTGTTTTGGTAGGTAATTAAGGGTGAAAATAGGTTTTGAACCCAGGTCTGTGGCACTACACGCACAAACTTTACCAAATGGGTCTTTCTCTTCAAGATGTGATAGAAAAAGTATCATTACTTGAACAAAAAAAACATCTATGATGATCGTTGAAAACTGGTACATTTGTGACATATGTTGTTGTACATGTTTGGAACACTAAAAGTTAAAAATTGATAAAAACCATTACATTATGTCATTACATTAAGAAACTATACATTAATCGTTTAAATTTAACGTCTCTTATGTAGCAACTTTTGAACAAACAACGTCTCAAAATTATTGTATCCAAGGTTAATATGCTAGAAGCTTTCATCCAGCTGCAATGGGATTGCGATACCAATACCAATTTGTTGCTATAGGCGGTATAGAATGACCCGACAAAAAGAACACCTACAAAAAATATGATAACATTACATAATGTTCAAAACAATTTGAAGACAACATCTTTGAATAAACGACAACAATTACATGAATGAAATGATTTTCATTCATAAACTCAATCGCAATTTCTTGGCAGGCAATTGCAGACAACGGACGTGATCTAAGTGGCAAGAATGTTAGGCATTGTTGCATGCTCAAGTGATATAATACCACATCTTAACGTGATGTTATCAGATGTCCACGGTCTGGCATGATCATCCGATAGGCATATCCTGGGCAGTCATCAAAGTATAATAGTAGTTGGACTAGCTCATCAACTCGCTGACGACTTTCATATATTTGCTCATAATGTGGGAGATGACTTTGCAACTCGCTTAACAATTCCATTATTATATCTTGCCAACTGTCTTCAGGATATCCAAACAATCCAACAATTGCCATGAATCCACAGTTTTTATCAGCCGCTACATATTTAGTTAAAACAATATAAGGCTTTATCCCTTTAGAAAATGCCCAAATG
>JAOXJP010000008.1:15153212-15179078 GCA_025762735.1 Platanus orientalis | reverse complement strand
CTGGGATTTTTTTAGTTCTAAATATCTTATTAAAAAGTTTAGTTAACCATGATAAGCCATCGTCTCCCATACATTTCTAAGCCTCAATTGGGATACCATCTGGTCCTAATGCTTTCTGGCTTACCTTTCAAAAAAAAAAAAAAAAAATTTACCAATCAACAGTGTTTCTTGAGGGAGAAAACATAAAACCCAGTAGGGATTCTTTGATTTATAGTTTCCAACAACTTGTTGGTTTAATGTTGGTGATATCTTGATAATGAACGTATAAGAACAAGAATAAACAAAGATGAAGAAGAATGGAAGAAGGTAGAAAGGAGAGGGGAGAAGGAGAGCCTAATAGCTACTATCTAAAGAGAAGAGATATGAGGGGATAGGGGCCCACGACCAAGAAGCCAAGCATTGTTGTTCTCTGGGAGGAAATTTATCCTTTGGTCCCCAAGGTCTTAGGTTTGAGTGATGGTATGCTGATAACATAATAAAAAATCAATGACTCCAAAATGGTTATTGAGAGAAACTTGAAGGAGAGAAACTTGGCATTTTTTTTTTATGAGGAAAGTTTTTTTATTGTAGAAGAGAAGGAAAAAGGGGGATGAGAGATCCACTACAGGTTACATAGATCCATCAAATCTAAGACCAATTGTGTTTTCCCAATCCCTAATAAGAATTGGGAATACCCTCATAATCTTTACAGCTTCTTGCCTAGAAAATGATTCACTCTTTGGCTCTCCGATGCACCTGGTAAGAAGGTTCGGAGTAGGATCTAAACGCTCGATTATTTCGCTCCTACCATATTGACCAACACACCGTTGTAGGCACAAGCCTCCAAATCTTTCTCCCGAAGGGGGTGAACGTGGGGATCCTCCAACCCTAGAGCAAATCAGATAAGGACGAGGGGGCATATGGTTATGGAGATTCTCTAAGGAAAGAGGTAGTTTATGGAAATCCACTGTTTTGAGCAAGTATGGGTGTCATCCTAACAAATAGGACGTTAATCCTTCACCTTCTCATCTCACTTCTTTGGTTTGGACGAATATTATCACATTATTCCCTTCTTTTTCCTCGTTCTAGAATTTTTGTGGGTGATGGTGTGTCTATTAGATTCTGGTTAGATTTATGGTGGGGGGATCTTTGCCTTTCTCATGTGTTTCCCAGATTATTTAGCTTATCAAAAAATAAAGAGGCTAGGATTTCAGAGGTTCTTTCTTGCTCAAATTTGGGTCATACCTGGAATATTGCTTTTTCCAAGGATCTATATGATTGGGAAGTGGATATGCTAGGGAACCTTATACTGCTTCTCAAAGATGTTTTCTTCTCTGATTCTTTCCAGGACCATAAAGTTTGGCTGCTAAATTCTTCAGGTTTGTTTTCCTCGCGATCCATGTTTATGTCTTTGTTAGGCCCCTATCCTATTCACTCATTCCCAGTCACCAAAATTTGGAAACCCTCGGTTCCTCCCAAGGTTAAAGCGTTCTCTTGGTCTATAAGTACCATGGACATTTTGCAAAGGGGAAGACCTTACATGTTCTTATCCCCTAATTGGTGTGTGCTCTACAAAAAGAATGAGGAATCAACTAGTCATCTTTTTACTCATTGCATATTTGCAAGGGACATTTGGGCTTATTTCCTTTCTGGTGTTAATTGCTTCTAGGTGGTGCCTAAAGATGTGGTGGACTTATTCTATCAGTGGATTGCCTCGGGGTTTGGTGTGAGGCAAGATTTTTGGAGTTGTTTAATTCATGTTGTGATTTGGAATATTTGGAAGGAAAGAAATATGAGGATTTTTGAAGGTAAATCTAAATCCCAGTCGGAGGTGATTGATCTAATTATTCGGGAGGTCGGCAGTTGGATCTTTGTTCAAAAAGAATTTCAAGGATTATCTATATATCTTAGCTAAAGATTGGGTTACTTCAATCACTTCCAATTCTATTAAAAGGAGTCTTGTTCATTCGGATTGGTTGCCTCCCCTGTCGGGATTTGTTAAGCTTAATTTTGATGGGTCCTCCTTTGGCAATCTGGATCCGAGTGGCTTTGGCGCAGTGATCCGTGACCATCTTGGGAGGGTGATTCGTTTAGTGGCAGGGCCTATTGCTTAAAGGGGACTCTACGAAGGCTGAGGTGATGGGGCTTATTGTGGGGCTATGGGAGCTTAAAAATTTAGGAGGGGAAAACAAAGGTCTGGTGGAGGGTGACTCCAGTGTTGTGGTTGGTTGGGGTTCAGGTTCATCTAAGGGCTCTTGGAAGTTTGCTAACATTATTCATGAGATTCAGGATCTTGTTATGTCCTTGAATGTTTCTTTGGCTCTCCTATTAGTATTTTGGTCATCTAATATTTTCGCCATAAGACCAAGATTTCATCACTTACTGATATCCTATTAGTATTTGGTTGACAACTCCTGCTTACTGATATCCTATTAGTATTTTGGTCATAAGACCAAGATTTCGCTCTCCAGATATAAAACCCTCATCATTACAGTAACCCTATATCAGGGTGATAAAGAATGAATTACTGGTGTTTTGATTGAGACAATCGACACCAGTCCAGTCTATGAAGTCAAGTAGATAAACTTGGCTTCTTTGGATTGTAGCTGCCCACTGTCACACAGAGAAGCACCTTTTCCTTTCCTATCTATTTTTTTGATAGGTAATTATAGGTGAAGAAGGGTTTTGAACCCAGGTCTGTGGTACGACATTCACAGACTTTACAACTTAGCAAGCTGGCATCTTCTCCTTTCCAACTTAGCAAGGGTTTTTTCTTTTCCTTCTCTGTTTCTTTTAGTACTTTCTAGGTTGATGTATATGATTTTATTGGGTGAAAGAGAAAACTTATTTTCTTAATGAAAAACCTTTGCTCCATTTCTTTTCTGTTGTGGTATTACTGTGGAAATTCAATTTTCTAAACTTGATTCATATACTATATTTGTCTTGCAAAAATGGATTTTAATATGGTACCCAGGCTGGCTTAAAACATCAGAATACTATTTTTTTATAAGGAAAACATCAAAATGTCATGACAAATTATTACGATTTTATTGCTAAAAAAAGTTGATTGTAATTGATATATCTAATATTCCCAGAGAAACTAAATCTCCATCATTGTTGAATATCTTAAATAATGTTGGGAGTTTTTTGAGAATATTGGAGATATTGTAGTAGAGAGTAGTAATGAAGTAGTTGCGTCATTACATGATTGGATGTGAGAGACTACTTGACTGCTGTCTCATCCTTATTGGCACCATGTTGCTGTAGTTTAGAAGCGATATCACAACTCACTCATTTTTAGTTACTATTTGTTGAAATTCAATGCAACAATGTTAATACTGGTGACGCGGGATGCCCAACAGCCCATACTTAAATTTTATTGTTTATGCCAGGGTTTGGGTTTCAAATTTTTGGTTTGAAATAACTTTTGTTTTGTTAGTTTTGAATCTAGGTTAAGTTTATTTTAAGTTCGTCTTTTTTTTTTTTTTTTAAATTTATTTTAAAGTAGAGTGGATTCTATTTATTTTTTAGGAGAGTGAAAGATCTATGTCCATCACTTTTCCTTATGTCTTACTTTGGCGGGTCAAAATTTACCTGTATGGCATGATTTTGGTGTTATTTGAAAGTTTCAGTCACCTTTCCAAGGAGTCTGATGTGATTTGGGGAATCAAAATATTGGCAAGGTATTCACTTTGTGACGAATTAACTATTTTAGAATTTTTTTTTGGAAGTTTAGTTATAGTGGGATTTGACACGGAAACAGCCTCTTTGCTTGCAAGGGTAAGGCTGCGTACATCTGACCCTCCCCGAACCCCGCAATGGCGGGAGCCTCGTGCACTGGGACTGCCCTTTTTAGTTATAGTGGGATTTGAAAGCCTAGAGTGTGAAGGCTATATATATGTTATGTAAATCAGAATTTTATTATTTAATGAGTGTTTGAATTTATTTTTAATTTTTATCAAAGCTCTTGGGTGTGTGGCCTAAGTCCTACCCAAGGCATGATTACCTTTTCCTTTTTCTTTTTTGTATTTTTTGTATTATTCCTGTGTCACAGCAGCTATACTCTTCATCCCATAACCCATATAACTGATTAACCCATCTGCAAAACCCTTTTCAACCGGCAGATCAAACTCTTCATCAAACCCATGTTAATTCTTCTCCCTTTAACCTCAAATAGTCTATATACTTTCTGCGTACCTATAAATCTGAACGTAAAACCATCTGTGTGCAAGCACTCCAAAGTTTTCTAGGACAAGATAAACTAGTCAGAGGACTTAATTTCTATGCTTTCCTTGCATCAACTTGTAGGCGTAGGCCTCTTTTACTGGCTATGGGTGGCACAGTTTGTAAATTATCCAGAATTTTTTTTTTTATATTAATGGTTTCTCCTTAATCTTCTTATGGTGTAGGTGCCAAACATAATGTAGTTAAAGAAGCGACTGCAGCTGCTGAAGTTGAAGATACAAAGGGAGGTGGGGATGGGGATGACATTGCTGATGCCAATCACAGTGGTACTAGGGATGCAGAGGGTGATAAGAGTGGAAGTGATGAGGAAGATAATGAGGAGGATGAAGATGCTTCTTTATATATGCAAGCTCCTCTTACAGACAGGAAAAAGGAAAAGGAGTTTGAAATTTTTGTTGGAGGATTGGACAAGGAAGCAGTTGAAGAAGATCTAATTAAAGCCTTCGGGGAGTATGGGGAAATTCAGGCCGCAAGAATAGCAAAACATCCAACAACACAGAAAAGCAAAGGTTTTGCATTTATTCGGTATGCTACTGTTGAGCAAGCTAGGAAGGTCCTGGCCGAACTGAAGGATGGGATTGAGGTTGGACATTTTGATCTTTGTGTATCATTGTGCTCTCTCTCTCTCTCACCAGTCGCCTTAAAAACTTTCTATGGTCTTCATTTAATTGCTAGGTGAGGGGCAAGCGTGTTGGTATATCTCCCAGTCAGGACAATGATACACTTTATATGGGCAACATTTGCAAGACGTGGACAAAAGAGCATGTGAGATTATATTGTTGTAATTTTCTGTCCACTAGTTGAAATGTACCCAATCGAAATGCATACAAGTGCTGAAGGACTGCATACCATACACCTCAACTTGTTTCGTTTGCCTTTTATTATTGTTACTGTAGGCATTGCACTTGTCACTAGCCAATATTCTCTATCTAATGCTGTTATACTTTTTTCTGGGTACAAGGTACTTGAGACATTGAAAACCTTTGGGATTGAGCAAATTGAGGAGATGCATTTACCTGAGGATCCTAAGAATGAAGGGAAGAGCAAAGGTTTTGCTCTTCTGGAATTTAGTACCCATTCTGATGCCATGGCAGCATTTCAACGATTAAGGAAGCCAGATGCGGTCTTTGGCCGTGATAGAAGTGCTAAAGTTGCTTTTGCACAATCCTCAATTCATCCCAGTGAAGAAGCTCTTTTACAGGTTTGGGATATTCTGAGTCTCTTTGATGTCTTTTCAGCTTTTAATGCATGTTAGTGTCATTATGACCTTAATGCAGGTAAATAAGCTTATAGCTCCAGGGTAGTAAGAGGAACAAATGCAAGGAGTAAACTTGCATCCACGGGTAAAGAAGAGGGGTTAGAAGAAGAATTTGGTTTGTTAAATGGAGTTGTTTTATGGTTTTAGTGGTGTATACTTTTCTCTGTTTTGGTTGTCTTTTGGGGTGAGGTTGGCATGGCATTATCTTGTGATGTTGGCTGGGGTTTTGTTTTGTGGCTGGGTAGTGGGTAAGTGGACCATGCCTCATTGCTCTTGGTATTTCCCCCCTTCCCCTCTTTGTTCATTTTGTGTCCCCTTAATTTTTATTTTCTCATATGCATTTCGAGTTCAATAGAAGCTTATTATTGAAAAAAAAAATAGTTTCTTTTCCATTTACCCCTGTGACATTTTTATCAACCAGAATTTGTTTATGTGTTGGGTCATCCATGGATGGATCTTAGCCCTTAAAGCTACACTGATTGGAAATGCAGACAGCAGAGCTATCTGATTAAGAGCTAAATTATAGGCCGTTCAGTAAATTTGGGGTAAAATACTAGGTGAAAGATCAAGAAAAAGTCAAATTTTTGATAGGAATTTAGGACTAGTAAAATTTTATGCACTATGGTCTATATGGCATTGTTATGGACTATGCATGGAGGACAATTTTAACTCATCAGCGCATATGCTGGTGTCTGGAAGACATGTGAGGAATCTTAAGGTTTCCTTGAAGTTTTGTAGATTTACTTTGCATGTGTTGAGTGAAGTGTTGCACAGATCCAAGAGCTTTGAGGGTAAGAAATTTCTTTCTATTCCTTTTTTTTGGGGGGGGGGGGGAAGAAACTTCTTTCTATTCCATATTGGATACTAATTAGCAAGAGTCAAACTTGCAACATGGAAAAAGGAAATCAAACAAATTAAAACCCAGACAGAACAGAATTAATTCGGTTAGACTTTGGAAAACATGAAGAAGCACCAGGTCTCAGTCTAGGCCAGACCAAATACCAAGGCTACACAAATGATACCCAAAACATTAAAGCTGAAAAGAAACCAAGTTTGGAAACTATTGTAGTCAAATTGAAGCATCAAATCAATTAAGATAAGACTCTTAAACATAACCATGTGCGTTTCATGGTCACTCTAACTCCCACGTGGACCCACACCATTATTAAGGTGCCAAATCAGAATCGGAGCTTTGGTCTTAAAGTGTTTAGTTGGATACCTATCTTTTGTCTTGTTGCAGGTGAAGACTGTGTTCATTGAAGGCCTGAATGATTCTTGGGATGAAGAGAAGGTGAAGGAGCTTTGCAAACAGTATGGTGAAATAGAGAAAGTTCAGTTATCTCGGGATCTCGGCAAGAAACGGAAAGACTTTGGTTTTGTTGCATTCACTTCTCGAGAGAGTGCAATGGCTTGCGTGGAGGGGATCAATAATGCTCGGATTGGAGAAGGAGACATCAAGGTAATTGTGCCCCATACCCTAAAATTTGTGTTGGCTATTAAGTAGGATGATCTCAAGTGCCACTTCGTGTCTCAGGTCAAAGCTAACTTTGCAAAGCCTCAGAATAAAGGCCGGCTTGCAAAGCAGGGTGCTCGAGGTGGTTATAAGGTTAAGAAGGAGGGTGAGAAGACAGAAGAAACTCGACCATCAAAGTTGAAAAGCCATGCTAAGTCCAAAGGGGGTGGAGGAAAGGGGAAGGCTGTTCCCAAGTCAAAAAATGCTAAAGGAGGCAAACCATTTAAACCCCAGAGCAGCCATGCTGGAGTTCAAGGTGCTGGGGTGCCCTCCAGGTCGGAGAGAACAAACCGTGAGGGAAAAGGGCAACCTGCTAAAGGTGAGAAGCGTGGTAGGAGAGACACAGACACTGGTTACAGTGGGAAGCCATCCAAGAAAGCGCGAGGTATTTGTACACCTTATTACTATAATCAGTTCATGTTTTGCTTTTTTTTGTTGTTATTATTATTATTATTATTATCATCATCATCATTTCTAGGCTCTGTTATATGGGGAGCTTGGCAATAATGTTTTCGTCCTTGAATCTGTAGGCAATTTGCATGGTAGGCCAACCAGGGTTTTTGGGAACCAAAGGAACAAGTCTAACTCTGGGAAGGCAAGGCCAAATTATGGTGCAGCTTCTGCTACGTATGGGAATCAATATGCACACTCGTATTCTGCATCTGCATCTAGGTATCAGGGTCATGCTTATGGTGCCGCTTCTGGATCTAAACGACGTTACTCAGATATGGTAAGTTTCATCTGGTAAATTTCTTTCTTTCCCCCTGTTCTGTTACCCAGTTGCATGTGGAATTGATCAATGTTTAATGATGCTTTTCAGGAACCTCATGCTGGATATCTTGAACCTACTACTAGTAAACAAGGCCGGGATCCATATGGTTATGGGCCAAGAAGGTTTGCCTCCTCCAGGCTTCATATCATTGATTTGACCCTTCAAATTGTTCTTTGACTGGTGCTTAATGATTTGCTTATCAACAGAGCTGTTGGGTACAATGGTCGAGGGAGCAGTGGTGCTGCTTATGGAGGAGCCGGTGTTGCTTATGGAGGAGGTAACATCTTGAATCCAATTCTTAGCTTTATTGGTTCTCCTTGGTGTTTTGAAATGCCTTGTTCTTACTATCATGACCTCCCCCCTTAATTCAGTAAGAACCATAGTGTTTATGAATAAATAGTAATTCTAACATTAAAAATATTAAACTGTTGATAGCAATCACGACAATGGAAAATGTTTGTTCTTCCACTTGTTTAATTGCAAAGTAAACTTATCAGTGAACTTTTGATGCATTATTATCTGCTCATACTACCTTTTTTGTCACTCAGCATGTTCTCTGTGTGTGTGTGTGTGTGTGTGTGTTTTGCATTGGGTTTGGTCTCTTCTTTATGCAGCTGCATTGATGCTGGTGTTGTTAGTAATGGTATTTAGTTTATTCCGATTATGACCTTGATTTACTTTTTACCTTTTTGGTATCTGACCGTTTACTATGGAAGAATCAAAGGCAGGTTGTTAGTCCAGTATTGTCGAAAATTTTTGTCACTGATCTCTTGTTGTGACTACCTTTACTGCTTTTCTGCAGTTGCTGCAGGATCAGTAGTCCCACCTTATGTTCCTGATTACTCGAGCTATGCTGGATATGAGGTCCTCTCTCTCTCTCTCTCAACATATATGCAGACACCTGCTCATGCACACACAAATTTAATGGATTCAGTAGTATACTTACATTTAACTAGATAAACTCAGGTGCTTGAGAAATGAGTGACCGATGTCTTTTAGTCACAATAGTTGATATTAATAATTTGCAAGATCTTGAAAATTTGATTGGAGATCAATGACATTTATTTTGTTTGCTACATTCAACTGAGAATAGATCGACTCTCTCTTTCTCTATATATATATAGATATTACTCCCCAATCGTGGGGTGGTCTCAATGCAGTCACCTAGTTCATGGATTGTTATTTATTTTTGATAAATGTAAGTTTTTTATCTGCGCTTTTGTTTTGCCCCATAACATGCAGGGTGGTGGTACTCGGGGTGGTTATCGGTACCCTAGCAGTGGAACATACCCGGCATACTAAAGAGCAAAGCTCTGCCAATGGCAGGGTTCAATATGCTCATTTTTAAATGGAGGAATTCTTCAAATTTTTGAGTGTTGAGGGAGGAATGCACATTTCTGAATTTATTGTCTCCCAAGATCAACTTGTTTCGTTTCATTGGTAAGAGGTAGATGTAAGGTGTCCTCGAGAGATGCAATGCTGATTGCCATCTTCTGTCCTGCATCAAGAAATTTCTGTAACAGCTATTATTTTGATAATTCTTAAATTAGTATTGACGATACTATTTCAATATCAGCATTTAAGTCCTCTCTCTCGCTCTATCTCTCTTTATATATATGCAACCAAATAAACATAATTAACTAAAGTACGTAAAATAACTTTGTTTTCTGTTAATAAAGGATTCCAAAATGGGCTGAAGCTTGGCCAAAATTGTGAAATTTCAAATGAAATAAAATTGAGAGTAATATTTGGAATTGATTTCAGTGCCCTCAACACTGCCTAATTTTAAAATTATGGTCTATATTTCGGGGATCGGTTTATGAACACTTCCCTTAACAAACGCTCATCACTGCTCCTTGTCGGGTGGACACATCAGCATTGAAAAGTGATTCACTTTTTTGGGGAGCGCATATTCACTTTTCAGTGCTGATGTGCCCGCTGCCTGACAAGGAGCAGTGGTTAGCATTCGTTAAGGTGAGCATTTTTTATCCATTCACCATATTTCGTAGGCTGATTGGGGTTCTATATATCCAAAAAGATAAGGATTAAGGTCTGCCAAATCAACCTGAAATCACTTTATCCGGGTAACTTATTTGGTTGGGGCCTTCAAATTCCCTTTGATGGAATTGGCTACCTAGGTTACCCAATTGCTAGTGTCTTGCATAAATAAGGTGGAACCCCCGACCTGGAGTGTGGCTGTAGTGACCATAATAGTTAATCTGGTACTCGCCTCTAAAAGTCCAACCCAGTTAAATGCCAACTACCCCAGTTAGACCAACTTGTTTTGAATACACGGAATAAAATGGGTGGGACTTCCCATTTTATTCCATTTGAAGCCTTGGGGTGTCCTGGACACCATCCTGGACGGCAAATCCTAGACAAAACATATTTTCCAATTATATATCTATGTATAATTATATATGTTTATATTTAATCGGATCTGGACATTTACCAGATTGGATAAAGGTGGATCCTCATCTGGTCTAGTATAACCGGATTTTTTTTCTTTTGGGTAAGTGAATAATTATTTTAACTCAAAGAAAATTACAAATGTGTAAATATACATTGAGTGGCATCTCTATTGATGGCTTCTAAAAGATCAACGAGAAACTCGGTAGACCCAAGAAAAATCTCCCCATCATTGATGGCTAAAGAAACCACGATGTTAACAGGCTGATTTGCTTCCCTCCACACATGTCACGATAGTGAAATCTTTCAGCATGTTCAACAATCTTCTTATTTTGGTGAAGACTGTAATGGTTCTCCAGGGTGGCTTTATATGTTGTAATAAAATAGCAATGGCCAATTTGGAATCCATAGTGATCCACAGCTTGGTGAAGCCCGAAGAAGAGGCCATCTCGAGCCCTTTATAGAGTGCAATAATTCGAGCCATTATACATGGTTACCCTTAGACGTGCCTCCTTATGCCATTATTGGCGTTCCATCCGAACCCCGAACTATACCTTCATAGCCTGCCCTTGTTCCATCCGAGCCATAATATATATTGTTTAACCGCTTAGAAAAATAAACAAGAACCCGCCTCTTTGGTGCCTTGTTGGTAATATGTTTACCACCTCAAGGTCAAAGGTTCAAGGCTGGGTAGCTGTAGAAAGACAAAAAAGAAAAAAAATCCATTTGATTTTCCCACACTGTATAACGCCCGTTTTCCAACTGTCATTACATAACGCCCGTTCTTGCAGGTTCCAGGAATAAGACCACACAGTTACCATTTACCGGCCGTTTCAGGGTCAACCAGCCGCATCTGCTAAAGCGAAACACGTCGACGTGTAACGTTTAAAACCAAGCGTTGACAGTTTCTTTTCCCTCGCTTGTTCTGCTCTTTTAACACCGTTTCGTTTCGATCTTCCTAGTCACAAACTCCAGAGTCCTCTCTTCCTCCCTCCGTTCCCGGCGGTTGAACTTCACCCACCGTCTCTGGCTAACCGCCGTCGATCGGATACGTCCTCGCCACTTTAACGGAAAGCACTCATCTTTCGTCTCCGGTTCAGATTTTTATGCATTTGAGGAACATATCCACAGTGAACCACCGCTGCAACAACCACTCCGCCGCTTCTCTTCGCCTTCTTCGCCGCGCTTCCATGGATCCACAATCATCGACGGTTGGTGGGTCGGCCGCCGTTCAGTCAGGGAGGATTCGAGTACTCAAGGAAGGCACAGAACCGGCCGGAGAAGAGGTGGGTCCAGTCGTCTACTGGATGTTCAGGGACCAACGGATGAGAGACAATTGGGCATTGATTCACGCCGTCGATCAAGCGAACAAGGCGAACGTTCCGGTGGCGGTGGTGTTCAACCTGTTCGATCAGTTCCTTGGCGCCCAATCCAGGCATCTTGGGTTCATGCTGAGAGGTCTGCGTCAGCTTCAATGCAATCTCGACGAGACCTTGGGAATCCCATTCTTCTTGTTTCAGGCAAGATTGGTATTTCTTCACTCTCTCATGCTCTTTATTGCAAGAATTAGGCTTAATTGGTTTCTTCTCTCTGATAAATTAGGGCGAAGCGGTGGAAACTATTCCTAATTTTTTGAAGGAATGCGGAGCTTCTCTGTTGGTTACGGATTTCTCGCCGCTGCGGGAAGTGCGGAGGTGGAAAGAGGAAATATGCGAGAGGATGAGCGATTCCCTGGCTGTGCACGAAGTAGATGCTCACAATGTAGTACCCGTTTGGGTAGCTTCGCAGAAATTGGAGTATAGTGCGAGGACTATAAGGAGCAAGATTCATAAATTGCTTCCTGAGTATCTCATTGATTTTCCTACCCTGCAATCTCCGAGTAGAAAATGGGTGGCTGCGAATCGAGTAATTGATTGGGAGAACCTCATTGCCGATGTTTTGAGGTGGGGTTTTTGGAAATGAATTGGGTATTTTTTTCTTTTTCTTCATGTTATACAGGTGTAATCTAGTTTGGTGTTATCAGGAAAGGCGCAGAGGTTCCAGAACTGGAATGGTGCATTTCAGGTGAAAATGCTGCATTGGACGTGCTTCAAGGAACCAAAAATGGGTTCTTGACGACGGGGTTGAAGAACTATTCGACCGACCGGAATAACCCTTTAAAACCAAGAGGGCTCTCTGGTCTCTCGCCTTACTTACATTTTGGGCAGATATCTGCACAGAGGTGTGCCTTGGAGGCGCGAACCGGCCGGAAACTGCATCCACAGGTTTGTGATGTTAGGTACTTATGTCTTGACATTTCTAGTCCAGCTTTGGTCCTAGTTTAGGCTACAATGGGGATCAATTAATTATTAGTTGTTAGAGGATGAAGATGGGTTTTGACCAAAGGTCTATGGTGCAAACTTCTCACAGACTAAAACTACTTAGCTAGCTGGCATCTTCAGGGTGCTTATTGAATGTGCTCACATTAGTTTTGATCTTGTCTTTGGCCTTCACATTTGGCAACCTTTTGTATGTGTTTTCTTTGCTTCTTTTCTTGTCAAGTTATTGAGTCTTTTAGATAATTTTGACAAAGAATAATTTCATCTGCATGTACCCACCCTTTGAAGTCAGTTGATGCATTCTTGGAGGAGTTGATTGTGCGAAGGGAACTTGCTGATAACTATTGCTTTTACCAGCCTCATTATGATTCACTACAGGGTGCATGGGAATGGGCCCGTAAAACCTTGACAGATCACGCGGCGGATAAGAGAGAGCATCTTTATACGTGAGCTATCTTGCTTTGTTCCAGTTTGGAGAACTCTGATGGATTTGTGTTTGTTACTGTTGGGTAATTGTTATTTGCCGAGCTCTTTAAAACTTTGAAATGGTTATGAAATTTGCAGAAAGGAGGAATTGGAGAAGGCTAAAACTGCTGATCCTGTAAGCCAATTTTTTCTGTAAATTATTTATATACAAAATATTCCCAAGAAACCAAGTGTAACTAACTGTATTTTTCAGCTGTGGAATGCTTCTCAATTGGAGATGGTTCATTATGGAAAGATGCATGGCTTCATGCGGTAAGTAACTTCTTTATAGCTCCATTTTCATTATCTTGTCTTGTTATTTGTTGCAATGTCTTATGATGTCATTATCCTCCTTTCCTCTGTGTGAGCAAATCATAATTTGACCTTCTGGAATATAATCCCATTACCAATGACAGCCGGATGCTTCAACATGATTTGAGTAACTGTATCGTCATGATAGGATACTGATACAAATAGTGTTTACTGCATGGGTACTTCTAGAATCTAGTTTTGTTTTATCCTATTGTGCTAGATTATTTTCTTAACTCCTAATAACATTCTTATTTATTTTGTTATTATAATTACATAAATTTACTTTCTAAAAACCCTTACTTTAAGAAACCATGTAAAAGTATAGAATTTTCATTAAATTCTGCATGGTATGAATAATAGAAAATGATACTTAGCTGAAAATATTAAAAGTTAAAAGGATGTTTGGGATACTCGTATCTCTATTCATCTTCTAGATTTTAGGAGATGAATATTTGTATCCCCATTTCCCATATGACTGTTCATATCCATATCTGTATATGGGAGCTTAGCCCATGACTTATGATATTTAATTCAGTTGATTAATTGCCCTGATCCAGAAATACTTTTCTCTTTGGCAAAACCTCGACAGAAGTGAGTTTTCTGCATGGAACATTTGCATCTTCATACATGGTGACACTTTGCTTTCTGTTTATCAGTTGGAAACAGTCAGAAATGTAAATTGAAGTGATTGTAGCAATCAGTTCCAGTTGATAAAAGCATTTTATTGCCCAGAGTTTCTTCACTTACTACTGCGGTGTTGTCACACACTCACACTAGTGTGATGTTACAACAGTATTCAGAGTATTTATTTGACTATATTACGTATTGTAGACTTTGTCAAGTGATATGGTATTTTAATATATTAGCTCTGTAAGTTTCTCTTACTCTCTGCTTCATTTGCTAACAATACCCTCGTGTGGTTAAGCCATTTTGTTATAGTCACCTCCACTGTGTCTAGGAGTTTCTAATGTAGAGGTCTGTCTATCATGGATTTGAGAACAAGGTAAATAGTACTACTCAAATTCATTAAAAATTTGGTCAAAACATGCCAAATTGAAGTGCACTTGAAATGATCAAAAGATTGAAAACAACAATATATTTTTTATAGGTAACTTCATCTCTCATTATTAATATAAGGAATGCAGTTTAACTTTTCTTTTTTATTTTCTTTTATTTTTATAGTGCCCCCTCCTAAAATGCCCCTAACCTGGCCCCGCATGCAGGGGGGAAACATCACATCAAGAAGTGATTTATACCCTTTCTCATAAAGTGTAAATCACTTTTCGAGGTGATGTATTCTCCCTGCATGCGGGGGGCAGGTTAGGGGCACTTTAGGAGGGGGCACCAAATTCCAGCCAATTGGTGATTAGTGGTTTTTCAGAGAAATAGTTCTGGTGTGGTACTTCTAGCATACTCAGGTCCTATTCTCTTCGAGCAGGTCTTTGCGCCTCCACAGAACTTAGATCTGCATCATCTCTAGGGGTTATAGATTATTGATAGAAGGGGATTCTTCTGTGGTGATTGGGTAGCTTACTATGGGTCGCGAGGGTCCATTGAGGTTTGCTCACCTCCTTGAGGAAGGCTGGTCTTTATCATCCTCGATGAACACCTTTTTAATGGCTGCTGAGTTCAACTCAAAGCTAGACGAGTTATTAGGCTGGGAATCTCCAGGCAAGACTTGTACTTGGGGCCTCTTTGTACTTTTATTATAAGGTCACTTACATTTGTGCCTCTTTGGCTGCCCTCACCCTTTACCAACTTCATCTGACTTAGACGAGTTTTAATTGACTTGGTGTTCATTATGAATTCTATGGTACAATTCAGATTTGACATTTGAAGGCATTCAACCTTAATTTTGTGGAATGTTTCACCTTCTTGTTGGATATTTATTTAGTTATGCTCCCAATTCTTATATATGAAGCTGTTTTTTTAATTAGGTAAATTAATTTAATCATCTTTAATGTCCTTCACAGAAAGTTATATATTGGCATCATAGGAAGCGAATACATGAGAAACAGTTTGAAAATTTTCTGTTTCTTACGTGTTGAGGCATTGAGGCTACTTTCTTGTTGCTTCTGAATTTTATGTTAAATGCTATTGAATATGAGGGTTTCAAGCAGGATGTATTGGGCCAAAAAGATTCTTGAATGGACAAGTGGACCAGTTGAAGCACTGTCGATCGCCATATATCTAAATGACAAGGTATTGTTTGCAGCTCCGTAGTAACACGTACCTTAGTCCAACAAATTTATATGTTTTGACCCATAAAATCTATCCTTGCAGTACGAAATAGATGGGAGGGATCCAAATGGATATGTTGGATGTATGTGGTCGATTTGTGGTGTTCATGACCAGGTTTGTATTCTTCCTCCTCTCCTCTTTCTGTATTATATTCTTTTTTGCTTCAGCTCTCAGCAGCATTTACTGGGTGTCCAGGGTTGGCAAGAGCGACCAGTTTTCGGGAAAATACGCTACATGAATTATGCAGGTTGCAGAAGGAAATTTGATGTTGATGGCTACATTGCATATGTTAAGAAGTTGACTAGTGAAACTAAGAAGAGGAAGGCAGAAACTTTGATCTGTAAAGCTGCGAAGGAATTGAAGGAGGTTAATGATCAAGATTATAAACTGTATGCTAAAAAGGAGACTGTAAATTGAGAAGAGTTGCAGATCTTTTCTGTCAATGCAGTGCAGATCTTCTCAGTTAACCCGTGTTGAGTTATAAACTGGATGCTAGAAAGTGACCATAAATTAAGAAAAGTAGCAGATTTTTTTGACTAACGCAGGTGCAGATCTCATATACTTAACTAAGTTGCACTGCCAATAGAAGGATTCCTGCATCTCTCTCATATATGTCCACTGCATTTTCTTTTCTGTGAGTAAATTAAACTGTAGTTTTTCTGAGCTTCGTGCCGAACGGGATATCGAGTATTCTAGTTGGTTCAAATGAATTGAAGGGAGATGCCATATGCAGAATCCATCAGTCGCCAATCATGAAATGAGATGCACTCACATGTGAGCTCAGCACTTGATATAGCACCTGATAACAGTATTTTGATGAATACACGAGTTAGTCATTTTTCTGTCAAATATTTGCCTTCGGATTTGGGAGCAATCATCACAGGCTGACGCGAGGCAAACATTGGTAGAACTAGGAAAGTTGTATAAAATCTACCCAATGCTAGATGCATTGGCACATAATAGATCGATATGAACATCATGAGCTCTCCTATAATAAAAGTAGTTGTTGCTGATATCTCCTCGGTTCCTTCTGATGTAGCCTTTCCTGGCTCTACCGAAGTCACTAATTTCCTGCCTTTTTATTTTATTTTTAGAATTGACCACCTTAAACCCTGTAAACACCACTCCACATGTCAGCCCAGGGTGATCGTTACACAGGCTTCTGCTACAGAGGATCCCAAGTGCCACCTTATTCCGTGTGTATTTACAGAAATAATTTTTGTGAGGCATCGTGTAGGGTACTGATTGAAACTGGTGAGATGACTTGGAACTCCATGGTGAGTACCGTCAAGTTGTCTCTAAAACTGCAGTGCTAGGATTGTCTTGCTGGTCTGGTTATTTAACGGGATAGGTCTCAAATAGAGCAGAGATGACGGAGGGTTATCCACCAAGCCTGGAGCTCGGGACTTGGAAACTGGGCCTCTAAAGGCCGTAATTATCTATAGGTTTCTAGTGATACCAATAACCTATATATAAAATTCAGATCATAGAAGTCCAGAATTACCAAGACAGGTTGCATGTATTGGTGCCCCATAATCCAACTTTCATGATTTAGAAAGCTGAAAGGCTCGTTAGTATCTAAGAGGGGCTTCATGCTTTATGTGCCTAGTTTCGCCGACGAAAAAATGAATAACAAATGCAGTTTATACTTCTAAAACTCTCAAAAAAAATTCTAATAAAAAAGATAATACCACATGATTAGTTATTTACAAAAAATCACAAACATCAAAACAAATCATATAGAGTGGAACGACATTCACAAGGTATTGTAACAGATCATTGATCAGACTTAGCTACCAAAGGTGTACAAAGCTTATTTACCCCTTTAAACCTACTATCAAATGTATGAACCTCATAAAACACATACCGAAACCCCAATGTAAACACCCTGGGAACAGACTTGTATGAAAATGTATATGGTAAGTAAACTGAAAATCAGAAACTTTTCAGTGGAGCCCACAAAGGAAATGAAATCATACGATATTTACCTCAGCACTGGCTGCCTCCATCATCCCATTACGTATCTGGTCACTAATATCTCTGACATGACCAGGGCCATGTGGTATGAACACTGTGGTATTCTTTGATGAGTTCCCAAGGTCTTTGATTGTGTCAAAGTATTGTGTGATCATGATCAGATCCATCACCTCTTTCGCTGAGGTGCCCTCCACCTTGTGAGAGAAGTTTAGGATGTTGTCTCTCAGCCCTTCAGTGATTGCCTGGCGCTGCCTAGCCACACCAACCCCACCAAGGTATTTGGCCTCCGCCTCTGCTTCAGCTCTCTTCACTTGGAGCACCTTCTCTGCTTCCCCTTTGTACACACTAGCAAGCTGAAGCCTTTGGGCTGCAACGCAAATTAATGGTAGTGTCTTATTTAGCAACATACCAAAAAGCAGCAGAGAAATTCAATGAAAGATCAGAGTGGCACAACTCCCTTTTTTTTTTTTGAAAATAATTTGTAAAAATAGCAAAAGAACGGAGAAAAGAACAGAAGCAAAGATAGAATACACACACACCAACCCCCCCTTAGATTACTTCATGCATAAAGCAACTATAACTGGAAGATGATTCAACTTAGTGGTTTGCGTATCATATAAATAGATTGCTACATTGTTGGTTTATTTTTTTTTAGAAAAACATGTTATGATTGAAATGATGACCTGCCTGCATTAGTTAAGCAGCACTATCCTGCATTCACTACATTACAAGCTTTGGTTATTAGCCAACCAAAGCATACCCCTAAAGAGATATTGGTCCAGGTACAATGTGTTAAAAAATCCAATTGTATAGAAGACGTTCTAAACTGTGAGGTGAAAATACCACTAATTGCAAAGCTCATATCAAACCCTGTAACTACGGAAAAGAAGAGGGAAAAAAAATAAAAAAAATCATGGATTCCTAAACTGAAATGAACCTGTAGCCTTGGGTGCATTAAATGGGGCTAGAAAATTCTTTTGATTTGAAAACCATTGTCCTGGGAAATGTTACAAACTTCAAAAGTTTAATGTTGGAGCATTATGGTGAAGCAAGACAGTAACCAATTCAATGGCAAGCTACCATCCGCTTAACTTGCTCTTTTATTCTAAACAGAGGTATCCAGAAAAACAGGAGTCCAAATCCTCTACTGCAGCTTAAAGTGGCAAAGTTTGGCATTGCTTGTAGAGTGATATGTATCACAAAAAGGTGAAAATTACCCACAGAAAAGTGAAAATCACCCAACAACCCTCATGATTCCCACTTTTTTTGAAATATGTGTCACACTGCAGATGATGCTACCCTTTGCCACACTTCAAGCTACAGTAGAGGATTTGAACTCGAAAAACAGATCTAGGAAGAGAACAACAAAAAAGAAAAGAGAAGAAAATTACCCAATCAAGAAAAATTATCAAACAGGAAAAACGAGTTCCAAGAGTAACATTTAATTTTCTCACATGTAGGTGATATATCATCAATCAATATCGGCCATAAAGATTGACTTGGCAATTATTTGAGGTACCAACTACCAATCCTGCAATTAATTTCATTCTACCCTATTGAAATGATATGGGCATATGCTTAAATGCAAAGCGGATTTCCTACAGTGAAAAAGTGTGCGGGGACCCTCTTGTGCCAAGCACTGGGTGACACATGGTGGAAAAAACCAAACCACCACATCTTGCGCCTGGTGCTGGGTGTTTTTTCACACTTTTTTTCTGCCATGTGTCGCCCAGCGCTTGGCGCAAGAGGGTTGCCACACACTTTTTGCAGTAAGAAATCCGCTTTGGCTTAAATGATACATAATTTGATTTTCCCAATCAGCACATGGAATAAGCATAAACTTCATATTTAAGGCTTGACACCAAAACTGTAACTGCATACTGCCTACATTAAAAGTTGAAACAAAACAGTATTGTATGATGCTATTCATACAACAATCTTAAAACACAAAAAGTGGCAGAAAATGAAGAGGTTGTGACCTGCATTTATCTCATTCATGGCTTTACGCACTGAAGCATCAGGTATAATGTCAACCATCAGTATGTGCTCTATGTTATACCCATAGGCTCCCATCACCTGATCCATGGTTTCAACATATAATAGATAGTTAAGACAGACTAGTACAAAAATGCCCACATTCAGTTTAGTTATGCATCAACATAAGAATGAAATAACCCCATTGTGTTCTGCATGAAAGAGAGGAAAAACATAGACCAAGAGATAATATCTGTTTTGGTAAGTGATGGGTTAGAAGCAAGAAAATATCTATTTTGGCAAGTGATGAGTTAGAAGCCAATCATTAATACTGTGTCAGGCAGTGTAAAAATATCAAGCAATCGGAAGAATGAAAGATGGTAAATCAACTGAACTTGAACATTCAAGGCAGAGAAAAAATGGATGACATCCCAAATCCCATTTACATTCACAAAAGCAGGGAGTAGAATCTCTTACAACAGCCACAAGGTAAACCAATAGATAAATTTGTGAATAGATCATGTTACAACCAAAATTGAAGGGAAACAGGAAACCTAATTAATTTTTCAATCCCCCTCTCTTATTAAAAAGTATTTTTTAAAGAGCTCTGCACTAATTTTCTAACTCATCCTTATTAGTTTCTGGTCTTGTGACAATTGAAAATGACAAAACAAATCCCTTTTTTTTTCTCTGTCTTTCTGTTATAACAAGGGGGTTTTATATGCCAGGACACGGGAGGCATCTCTGAGAGTACTGCTGTGTCCATCTTTTCAGACACTCCTGAATGGAAGCAAGTCCTCCAATGGCCTTCAAATACAAGGAGCACAGAAGAAAAGAAGAAAAAACTGAACCTAATCAGCCTGTTTTTTTTTGGATGAATACCTGATTTCATTAAAAAGGAGAAGGGATACAAAGAGGATAAAACAAAAACAAAAATACAAAGATACAAATAAAGCATTTAAAGATGTTAACTAGCAAATCTCTATGAAGATCGTTATGATACATCGCTTCCCTTTGCACCCCACTCTTGGCTAGACTGTCTGTGGTGGAATTCTCCTCTCTTGGGATGCATTGGAACAAGATGTTCAAGAAAAAAGTAAGAGATAGTGCTCCCAGTTGTCAGATTTTAGCCATCTTATCGTTATAGCGGAGTTCCCCTTCACAATCACCTGTTGGAAGCCAAAGGAGTGAATCATCCTTAACCCATATATTAAGGCATGAATCTCCATAGAGATAGCATCTCTAGTTCCAATGGGGCTTGAGAAGGCCTGTAAACATGCTTCTGAACAATCTATGATTAGACCCCTGATAAAAGATGGTCCCGGGATCCCCAAAGAGCAGCCATCAAAATTGAGTTCGATGAAGGGATCCCGGAGGGGATCCCATAACCTCATAACGGGGGGTGGGGGGGAACAACGGGAGCCGTTGTTGCTATCTCAGGAAGGTCCCCGAAGATTGAGCCAATAGATATACTGTAATACATGTTGAGGATGCCCATAGAGCTACCTTGTAGTAATCAAATCAATCATTAGTCTTATGTCCCGCCTTTTGTTTGAAATGTTTTTTCGTTTCTCTTATCCCAGATTGTCCATAAGCCAACTATTAGAACATGTTCCTGCATCATCTTACTCCTTTTCCAAAGGGAGCAGGGTATCAGTACCATAAAAAGTCACAGATATCAAAGTGAAAGGCTATAGAGATGCCAAATAGATGTAGGTAGTGGTGCTAGATGTCCCGTGCAAACTGGCAGTGGATAAAAATGTGATTTATGAATTCCCTGTCCAACGGCCAAGATGGTAAACCTGTAGAAATAGACATCCTTTACACTGTCACTGGAGCATGTCCACTGTGTGCAGCCTCTTATGCTCTATTTCCTAGCACAATACTGTGTACCATGGAGGAGCAAGATTATTCCACGCCATTTGTGAGGGATCAGATTGTTGATGTTACCATTAGGCCTTGGTGACAGTAGAGAATTATGGAAAGAACGGGGTTCATTGTTCCCTTTTGATAGTAGCGACCAAAGTTGAGAATCCTGGGCTGTGGGGTAAATATGGACGTCAAGGAGGATAGGTGATGAGTGACTGTCATCTCTTCCAACTCAAAATCTCCTAAACCTCTTCAGAGGTCTACATCCCAGGCTAATTTAGAATTAGAAATGGTGTAGAACTCAGATATAGGCATGCCGTTCTTTCGAGATACCAAGAAAATACACTAAAACTTTAGGTTCAATGGATATTCACCCCACTGTACATCCTCCCAAAATCTAATCCTATCCCCCTTTCCTGGATCATGTATAATGAATCTTGAAATTTTTGGATTGATGTTTTTCCAAGGTCATGTCAGAGGGACCCCCTTTGGCAAGATTTGAGTTCCACCCATTTTGTTGGACCCCGTTCTCTGATCGAATGCCCTCCCAAAGACTATTGTGCTCTCATAGGAATTTGCAAAGCTATTTGGCAGCAGGGTGTCATTACGCTCAAGTAGGTAACCTAGCCCTACTATAATTTCTATGGATCTACAGACCACCCCCCATCCAGTTAGATGATGTTTTCCACATTCCACTGGTTCCCATAGAAAATCTTGCATTTTTTTCAATAGCTTTAAGTATTTTAGTAGGTGCTTTGAAGATGAACAAGCAATAGGTAGGAAGAGTTCAGAGAGAGGATCCAATCAGGGTAATTCTGTCTCCCAAATAAAAAGATGGCAATACTAGAATCTTTCATAGGATAGTCGACTATTCTATCGTCAAGATTATTATTGATAGATTCAAGAGTGAGATCTGGATTACAGGGAGTTAATTGCTAGCTGGATTTAAAGAAGGCCTATGATCATGTAAGTTTGGATCTCTTGGAGTACATGTCAAGTCGGTTTGGGTTTGGGGTCAAATGGAGAGGGTGGATAAGAAAATGCCTCAGTTCAGCCTCCTTTTCCATATTGGTGAATGGATCCCCATTGAACATTTATAAAAGCTCTAAGGGGTTTGAGGCAAGGAGATCTTCTGTCTCATTTCTTCTTTTTGTTAATGATCGAGGCCCTAAGGGGGATGCTAAGGAGAGCTTTAGAAAGGAATCTCATAGACGGTTTTGAAGGTGGGGAATGGAGATTGGCTGACAACCCATTTGCAATATGCGAATGACACCCTGATTTTTTGCAAATATTCTCTAAGGCAGAGAAGAATGGATAAGATGTATTTTAAGGTGCTATGAGTCAATTTTAGATCTAAGGATAAATTTTACCACAAGTACAACGTTTGCAGTTGAGGAGGTTGTGAATATAAACTCTTTGACAGGTAATCTAAGCTGTACGTGGGGGTTCTTCCAGCAACATATTTGGGGCTGCCTTTGGGGAGAGAGTTTCAAAAGAATAAAGTCATGGACTAGAATGTTAGAAAGAATTCCAAAGAAGCTGGCATGCAAGAAGAGTTCCTATCTATGTAAATGAGGGAAAATAACCCTTTTTAAAGCTTTGTTAACTAGTATCCCAGTCTACACTCTCTTTTGGTAATTTCGATATAGAAAAACTCCAAAGGGACTTTCTTTGGAAGGGATGGGAAGGTGTTGACGTATATGAGATAGTAGTAGAGGTACATTATGTAAGGGTACATATGTCTTTAGTTGATATAGGGGTATACTTGTAAATACCTACTATAGTATTGATGTTTTCTCTTGTTATGAATATACTCCATACGTATGAGAGAGTATTCAATCCTCTCCATACTATTTCTCCTTTCTCTCTCTTCTTCTCCTTTTTCTTCCCTCTTCTTCCTTCTACAAACCCTAATACACTGACACACTTTAATCACATAACTCCACTTGGTATTAGAGTAGGTTTAGGGTCGCGAGTTCAAATCTCCATGTGGACACAATTATTCTCCCGGGCTCTCTGTGCAGATTCTGAGGACTCACACCTAGCTCCCCCGTGTTCATGGTCCATGAGTGTTCCTCCTAAGGAGTGTTGAAATATATTAAGTATGATACCTCTAACCTCTCCTACAACCTTAGGGTTTTAGGAGAGACGGTTAATTGTTTTATTTAAGATGGGAAGCTCATATATTTGACCTTGACTAGACCAGATATCTCTTATGCAGTTGGGACAGTCAATCAGTTTATGCATGCCCCTACAACATGGCACTTTGAGGCAGTCTACCACATCCTTAGATATTTGAAAAAGAGTCTAGGTTAGTGATGTAGCCGGATTGGGGGAAGGATCTGCTCAAGTGTAGGCACCTTTAAGTCACACCACAACGCTTATGTGTTCTACCAAATGAGAGAAGAATTCTGAATTTTTATTGATGATTTTAAAATACAATAGGGAGGTCCTTAAATAGGCTTCATCCAAGTAAAGTAGTTCTTTTTTTTTTTTTTTTTTTTTGATACATGAATTTCTTTTTCCTAAATTGGACATTAGATAAATTTAGATATAAGCTAAATAAAGGAACTGAATTGAAGTCTAGACAACTATTCTAATTAACCCAATCATGATTTAATGCCTTCTTGATCCAAATGATGATTGCATATGGTTGGCAATGATTTAATGTCTTATTTGTCTGATTGGCTGTAATACACAACTGGATTGGGTTGGGCTTATTAGATAGGATGTGGGTCTATTCTTGGTCTTGGCCTATGAGTCTTAGGACAACTTGATATGGGCCGTCCTACATCAGTCAAGGACTCTTGGATGGCCAACGATAGGATGTTCATGTTAAAGCCTTTACAAATGCAAATTGTGTAGGATCAATGGTTGATAAGAGAGATCCACTTCTAACTATTGCACATTTTTGGGAGGTAGTCTTGTTACTTGGCGTAGTAAGAAGCTAGTTACATCCAAGGATCAAGTGCAGAAGTAGAGTTTCGAGCCATGACACACGGAATCTATGAGATGCAATAGATTTGTGCTCTTCTCGGAGAATTGGGCTTCCACTTTCAAGTTTCTATGCTGTTGTACAATGATAATAAAACTGCAATTAGCATTGCCCATGATCTTTTCCAGTATGATAGAACCAAACACATTGAGGTTGGTAGATACTTCATTAAGGAGAAGTTACAAGCCAATCAAATATGTATTCCCTTCTTGAAGATTGAAGACTAGTACGCCGATGTATTCACCAAAGGCTTAATAGGATTGTTGGCAAGCTGGCTATGCACAATATCTACTTACTAACTTGATGGTAGTGTTGATGTATATGAGAGAGTATTAAAGGTACAATATGTAAGGGTATATATGTTTTTAGTTGGTATGGGGGTATACTTGTAAATACCTACTTTTGTATTGATGTTTTCTCTTGTTAGGAATATACTCTATATGTACAAGAGAGTATTCAATCCTCTCCATTCGATTTCCCCTCCCCACTCTCTCTCTCTCTCTCTCTCTCTCTTTCTTATTTTCCTTTATTTTCTTCCATTTTCTTCCTTCTACAAACATGGTTTCAAAACTCTACCGATCCTAGATCAGATCACTTGATCTAACTTGGGATCAACCATGATCAAGCCGATCCTTCCCTATGGGATCAACGTTGGATCACCTTATCCGACACCGGATCATCCGGGATCGCATGATCCGAATCTATACTAGTTTAAAAAATCTTTTTTATTTTATTTTATTGGAAATAGATATAAAGAGACCTCTCTCAAAGAACCCTAAAAGATACTCATACAAGATGTAAAAAAAAAAGACATTCATAACCCTTGGATCTAACCTTATAATGAATGATCCAAATTTGACCGCCGGATTAAATATTTTTGATGCAGCGGAATAGCAAGGAGAAGAACACGTCGTTCTCCTTTATTGTGAAAAACCCTAAACTTCACCAAAGAAGAGAAAACTCATTCTGAAACTTTTATTAATTGAAAACTGAATTGCTTTAAAGGCTACAATGCTTTAAACAGAGAAAAGAAACCCTAATTCATGTTAGGTACAAAATTAGGCCACTTTGGTAAATTTTACTAAAAATAGAAAAATCGAGATAATAACAAAATCAAATACTACTATCACTAAAAAACATCCCAGAACAAATGGGATCTTATTCTGACTTATAAATAGAAGGTTATAGTGAAAAGGAAAATTACTAAAATTAGCAAAAATGTTGATTTGAGGGCCTTAATGAAGGAATTTATGCGAAAAGTGGCGGTGCTCATGGCAAAGCCATGAGTTTTGATCCTCGCGAAATTTCGCTTAAGCTCACCAAGTTTCACACAATTCCGTTCTCGGGACTCATGATTTCTACTAGAGTTTTTTGCCCTTCTTATGTGTAACTCACAAAACTGCTTGTGGCATCTGTTCTACATCAGTCCCCTCCACTTGGAAAGAACTCGACCTCGAGTTAGGTTCTGGTTAACTTGGTTCATCAGGCGGGTGGTACTCGAACACATCAGCCACATTGAAAGTAGGGGAAATAGTCATA
>JAOXJP010000008.1:15125656-15144325 GCA_025762735.1 Platanus orientalis | reverse complement strand
TGTATTCAAGGAAGTTCATGTTCTATTTCTTGATTTTGATTCAAATAGGTTCTTAGATGATTTTAATCTCTGTTTTGCAAAAGAAAAAGATTGTTCTACTTAGTTTTTAAATTGTTTTGAAAGAATCCCATGTTTTTAAAATGAGTTTTCAAAGGATTTTTGGTAAACATATATTTAATGAATGTTTTAAAAAAATTTGATATGTCAATCCACAAAGTTATGTTCTTAGGTGAGTCACATTCTTGTTTTCTATTTTGATTCAAAGATATGCTTTGTTTATAGGTTATTAAACATTGTTAGTTTTGTTCTGCTTTGATATCTACTAGTACCTTTATTTATTTTGATAAAAATACATGTTTAGCTATGACATGAGACCCCTTTGCCATCAAAGAGGTAATTTTGATGAAGCCCCTCATCAGGTTTAAATAGATGCGATCAGGTATCATTTTCGTCAGGTCATATTAATTGACGATGTCTGTTTGATGCTTGCCATTAAGCGTGAGATAGTGGTATCGTACCATCGGATTGTAGATGAGTTTGCTTTGTTCTGTTACCCATTATCTAGTTCACAACATGTGTGGGAGATTTCTAGTATATGATTCAATTATCTATTATCTAGTTCTAAACATGTGTGGGGGATTCAAATATTTGTTTCAGCAAGTCTCACATATGTACATATGTTTCAGTGATTAGTTTTGTTTAATTTAGTTTCAAATATTTGTTCAATTCAGAATTTTAGTTCTAATTATGTTTATGTTCAGATTATGCATCTTGATTTCTGTTCTGTTCTACTATTTGTTTTGTCTTGGATTAGAAGCATTATTTTCATATGTAAAAAAAATTGTTTTGAAAGCATGTTTCGTTCTGTTTTGATTATAAAAATATTCGTGTTCACTGACCCAATTGTTTTAGCATGTTAAGTAGTATTCCTATTTATTTGCAAAGTCAGTCACGCTTACAGAGTTGACACCATTGTTTTCAGATGATGAGGATGATAGGGTAGATAACTAGCATGGATTCCAAGAAGAAGAGCAATAATGGAAATTTGATTTAGTTATTTTCAGACATTATGTTATTATTTCAGTATTTGTTTAAAGACCTATTTTGATTCAGTTTAGTTTAGTTATTTTAGTTTTATTTGAAGATATTTTATAGGTTAGTTTAAAATTTCAATTTTATGGAAATTGTTTATTATTATTTGGGTTATGTCAGACAATAGATTTTATTTAGGGATTATGGTTTGTGAATTTTAAATTTAATGAAATGGTTATAGTTTGATTATGAGATTCTGCTGTGTATGTACAAAAGGAAAGATGTGAAAAATAAATTATGAGCAATTTAAATGACATTGATGTGAATGGATTAATGTCACACGTCAAAATTCGTAGCCGTACAGGTATGAGTTTTGGGGGGTGATAAAAAGTGAGAATCATGAAGGGGATCGGGCATCAAGACCATTACTTATGTCAAAAGATGGAGTGGAAGAGGTTTCTTAAAGAAGCATATGAGACTTGTATAGAGTAGATTTCTTCTTTCTTAAATACACTTTGCAAATGTCTTTTCCCACCACATTCTCCCCCTTCTTGCATCAACTTCCCCTTCCCTAGCACCTTCAAGTCCACCACAACCACCTTCACTGGACTTGGTGCCATCACTACCACCATCAAAATAAAGGAGTGCAAAGAGACAGGCTTAGTAAGAGACTCTATTTCACTAACATGCCCTTCTTGAAAAGGAGTCTTATTAGGGAAAAAAGAAACATATTAAAAAAATGTTGCATCCATAGAAACAAAATGTTTTCGAGTCGAAGGATGATAGCATTTATATCCCTTTTGATTTGAGGCATACACTACGAAAATGCATAGAAGAGCTTTGGCATCAAGTTTGGACTGGACAGATTTTCGTATATGAACAAAACAAACACATCCCAAGACACTGGGAGGAACAGAATACAAGGTAGAATTACGGAAAAGAACCTTAAGGGGGGATTTAAAGTCAAACACATGGAGAGGCATACGATTCATAAGGTAGACTGCAATGAGTAAGGTATCAAACCAAAATCCTTTTTTGGAACATGCATCGTGAGCAGCAAGGAACAAGTAATATCCAAAAGATGGCCAACTTTTCTTTCAACATTATTTTATTCTAGAGTGCCTGAATAGGTGATTTAGTGAAGGATACCATATTGTGAAAGATAAGAAACGAAACCACTCAACAAGTACTCACCACCACTGTTAGAATGAAGAATCTTTATCTTCAATTGGTTTTCAACCATCTTATAAAATGACTAAAGAGAGAAAATACATCACTGCCGGATTTTAACAGATGTACCTAGGTAGCTCAAGTATATTCATCAATGAAGATAACAAAATATCTGAAGCCAAATATGGAAATAATAGGACTTGGTCCCCAAACATCAAAATGGACTGTAGAAAAAGGTATAGTATTGCGACTAGAACTGATATGACAAGATACTCAGCAATGTTTGGCATATTCATACATCTCACAATGAAGATAAGAAATAACAATGAAGTGAATAACGCAGGATTTTTTATGTAAAAGGCAAAAGGATAAATGATCAAATTTGCAATGTCACGGATATAGTTGAGCCTGCTGGGCAACAATAGAGGCAGTATCTGATGATGACAACTGTTGGACTATTGTGGCAGTATGTGGAGGACTATAAAAAATATAGAGCCTCTGATCCTCATCGTCTCTACCAATTACCTTCTTTGTCTCTAAGTCATAGAAAACAAATGAAATAGAAGGAAAAAAAAGTACAATTCAAGGTCTTAATGAGGTGACCAATAGATAACAAGTTCAATGGGAAATTTGAAACAATGAGTATGAAACAGGAAGGCATGGTAGGAGAAACAGAAATAGAACCTTTAATAGCAACCGAGGAGAAAGACTCATCTGCTATTGTACTTTGTCTTTCCCAAAACACAAATGTGAGAGCAATGAGGATGTGCCAATCATATGGTTTGAGGCACCTAAATTAATGATCCAGGAGGGACTAGACAAGGCACTATGTGAAGGTACTGAAGTACCAGAGTAAACAATGGATGACAAAGATGCAAAAAGTACCAGAGTAAACAGAGGATGACAAAGTGATGCGGACATGGAAGATCAAGTGGGGCCCACTTAATACTTGATTAGTCCCTGCTGCCTGCCTCTTTGAGTTTTGAAATACCTTAACATTGAAGTGTTGTGTTAATGCTTAATTCTTGACTTTGGCATCTACTTGTCCTAGTATTCTTGTGGGCCCATTACCTGCAGGTAAACAGCCCATCCCCAGGCTGTCTTGTATCACAAAGATGCAGCTGACATAGTAGAGGATTGGCTAAATTCCATGCCTATCTTCTGCTGAAATGCCAAATCTTCCAAATACAGTCCACAGCTACTACATCTAATCCAAACAGGCCCCTCAAAGGTTGGTATACAAATCCTTAGCACACAATAAGAACGCCACTTCAATGTGACTTTTCACCTACCCGGGGTGACAGATGCAGGACACGTGAATGTGGCACTGGTGAGACAGCAGAAAGAAACTCAGTCAAGACCAGGTATGATGAGCTTTATTAGGTTTACTAAATTGTTACTACTTCCGTATTTTATTTTCTATAGGATTCTAGAATATTTGAAGTAGAAATAGATATCTTCGATTAGGAGTAAATCCTTGATTGCCTTATGTTTTAAAAGGTTTCTATTTTGAATAAGCTAAGGACGTTGGCTACTCAACAAAAGGTGGGATTTTCTTTGTAATTGATGATCTAACGTGTTATTAAGAAAATTCTAGAAAAAACCTCCACATTTTTTGTGGACTTTTCTTAGATATTTTGCAAGGTTGGGTATCTCCCTGCAAATTGTTGGTATTTATTCTTGTTCTTCTTCCCCTGGGATGATTCTCTCTGTCTTTTGTTAGGGTCTGATTTTTCTGCCTGCATCAGGGGCCATTAGAGGTGGAAGGAAAGAATACAAATGTCAACAGATGGATGTGAGAGCTAGGAAACACTCATGGATATGTCCTACATGATCAACCATACTGAGAAGTTGGTAAGGGAATGGACAAATCATCTTTGATCTCTCTCATAAGGTAGGCAAATAAAGTGGCACATTCCTCAGCCAAAAGCAGGGTGTAAAACAGAACTTTCAGTATATAAGTTAAGTACATGAGCAATCTTCTTCCCATTACAAGCATTATATATATATAAAGAAATCATATTGCAAAAGCCATTTTTGATTTTCTTAGAGAAGATTCTATTTCAATGGTGTTTGATAAAATTTTGTGTCCATTAAAATGGAACTTCCTCAGGAAATATCAAAAATAGGTCTCACAAGATCATTTCCCTGGTTAAAAATGGGAGACAGCTTCAGAAGGAAACCAGAGAATGCTGATCAGGCAGAAAATTATGACAGAGGCTTACCTGCATCAACTTTGAACCTTTGTCACCCTCAAACTTCTCAGGATAAAGGGATGCATAAATCATCAATAGACGCAACTTATTTTCACGAGTTGCATCCTGCATGGCAAAAGAATTTGGTACATCAAAAAACCCGAAATTATTTGTTTAAATGTAAAGTCCATAAATTTTTATGCAAATACAAGTCCTGAATAAAGTCACCTGCTTTGTCCTTAGAAAATTGATAACTTCCTTTGTTCCTGCATCTCCAAAGACTAGGTCCTGCTCCAGTTGCCCAAGTTCCCGAAGCTCTAGTTCCCTGATAATTCTGTTGATTTTTCCAGCAATCTGAATCATGGTTAACTATATTAGCATGACAGCAAGGTTCCCACATCCCCACATCATTTTTCATTATTTAGAATTAATGTCCCAGTTCATTTAACTAAATTGTGTGTAGATTGTATATATAGATATGTAACATATTAGTTAATTTCAAATCCAAAAATGTTGCTCCCTATGAACAGACATTTCAATTACTTCCTCTCTTTGTTAAAAGCTAACATTGTATAGTTTGTCAATGTAACTGAATGACAGTTTTTGGTTCATCCAGATGCTACTAAGCATATTTCATTCTAATCCTCAAAAGAGTGTCCAATCAATTCAACTTGATTTGTTTGTACTCCTGTGAAGAACTAGATAAGCTAATTGGGCAGTTCTCTGGTTGGCATTAAGGCTGCCAACTGGTTGAGTTCAGATTGGTCAGAGTTGATCAACAGAAGATAAGATTATTGTACTAGACGCACAACCAGTAAAATCATATTACATTAAGTAATAAGAGTGAAGTTGTCTTATACAGAATTTAAATCCATTACCCATCAGATCATTATATAGAGAACTGCACCAACCTCTTCAGACTTTTATACCATTCCTAGACCCTAGATAAATGGATCGGATCATCAGGCCAACCTGACTGATAGAGAATCTAAGTTAGCATCACTCAGATTTTATTTATTTATTTAATAAGCAATGCAAGATTCCAATTGAGTATATCAGAAAAGAAATGAAAAGAACTATTATCCATTTAAGTCAGTAGCATCACACACTTTCCCTATTATGAGAAATCACTGTCAGCATCAACTTTATCTGACTGGAGAAGTTTTTTTCTTTTTCTTTTATGATAATTCCCTGGAGAAGGTAGGTGATACCAGAAATCCTTCTGACAATATCCACTAAGCTCCCATTTATGTTACAGTGGGTAGATCTATGCATGCAGGATGCTGAGTTCTAAACCTGGGGGGAAATAAAATGGTCAGTTGGATTTATGTTCTCTCTGGATGAAATGTACAAATATTTTCAATTTTGATAAGATATCATTTGGCATTCTCTGGTTGCCCTTAAAACTGCCAACTGGTCGAATTTGGATTGGGCAGGGTCAATCTGGACCAGAAATGATTATAGGTGTACTAGACCCAGACCAGGTTGAATCAATGTATATAATAATGAAGAATAGAGTTATCTTATACAGAAAATAGTTCCAGTACTGATCATATAGTAATCAGATCAGTATATTGAGAACCATACTAGCCCCATCAGAGTCTCAGACTTATATATCAGTTCCAAACCCTAGATAAATGGCTTGGGTCATCAGGACGACATGAAACATTGAGAGCCAAAGTTGGCCCTACTTTGTCTATTATTCCAATCAAATCCATTCTAAAGATCAGAAATCAAAAAAAGAAAAAGTGGACCTGATCCATTGAATAATTCAAATGTTTTTTTTTTCAAACAGAGCAAGATTCCAATTTATTATATCAACAAAGAATCAAAATGCAATATTAGCTGTAAAATCAGCAGGCTCACACACTTGTTCTATTAAGAAAACTAACTGTTGGCATCAAGCAGAGCAAGGTTTTTGTTTTTTGCTTTCTTTTCATGTTCTTCATCTTCTTGGTGAGGATCCTTTTGTTTTTATCTTCTATTTGTTCCCCGTTCGGTTTTTCAATAAAGTTCTCCTTTTTACCTCTAAAAAAAAAAAAAAACTTTCTCACTCCTTTTGGAGAAGCAAGTTAAGTGGCACCAGAAATCCTTCTGACAATATCCACGAAGCTATTATTCATGCCTTACAGTGGCTAGATCTATGCATGCAAAATGCTGAGTTTCTAAATCTCAGTAGGAATACAAGTGGTTAGTTGGATTTAGACATTCTTTGGATGAAATAAGAATATTGATATTTGTTTTTCCTATTATAAGTCATCTTCATAAGTCCCTCATTTTAGATTCCCCAACTCATAAATTAACGAAGTAAGCTGACATCTCAGCACAAGAAGCAGAAGTTGTTTAATACCACTTAAAGCTCCAAGTTGCAGATCTGATCTAGGAACTGCATTGCCATAATGATTCCAGTAAGTCTTTTAGATAGTAGTGAGAACCATTATGATTTTAATTGTTAACCTTCTGAAAAGTAAAAAATCTGATCATTTACTTGAAGAAAAAAATCAAGTAAAAATAAATAATGTTGTTATAGAAACTAGATACACTGAAGATCAAGCCAAGATGATGTAGGAAAGCTTTGAGTAAGCTGTGATTCCTGTGGGTAATGGGCCCAAACTAGGCTAGAAGTAGTCACCCAATCAGATCTATGATAGAGAAAAATTTGTATGCTGATAATTGTTCAATCCACCAAGTAGGATTTAGAAAATAGACCCTGCTGGACAGTCATACGATCAGACTAGAAACTCTGCTTAAAGTTTTCAATTTGATCTAAAATTTTGCAGGTTAGTAGCCCTTGAATGTAGGGCATCCCCACCAAATTTCAGAACAATTGGAGACGATTAAGTTGGTCAAATAAGAAGAACTCAGGTGCCGGTTTCATAAATCCAGCAAGACATAAGAAAACTCAGAACTTCAATAAACAAAATCACAGAATTTAGACTTGAAAAACCAAATGGATACTTATCTGCTAGGCTTGTTGATGGCTAAATCTTGGTCAATAAACGGTTGATAATAATCCCATAATTAGCACTTGATTGAAGATCAAATACATAAAGAAGAAAGCAAGAACATGTAGAAGAAAGCAGCAGAATAGCTTCAAGCTATTTAAACTCCCATACCCCAATGTAGGAGTAAGAAGAAGACAAATTTCTTTCAAAAGAAAACTAATCTTCTATTTCATTCACCACTAAAAACATTGGTAGGTTCGCTTCTTAAATAGATCACAATGCTTTAATAGTTTAGAAACTCCCCTTTTAAATAGAAACCTATTGCAAAGACTTCCTAAAAACATATCAAATAAAACTTCCTAAAAACTCTATTCCCATAACATACTGATATCCCTTCAGTATTTTGGTCATAACTTTCCCAAATCAAATTGGATTTGCAAAATCTTGGTCTCGTTTGAAAGGTAATTGAATAACCCTTCTAAAGACACCAAAATCTAGCCAAAAAGGGCAAGTTTTGATCTTGAAAAATTTGGGCTAAAAGCAACTTAAGGGATTATAACTAAAAATCTAAAAAACCTAAATTGACCTTGGCTTTTAAGCTTATTAGAAGAAGACCACATAAACAAAGTTTTCCTATGCTACCCATACAAAACATGACCCCTTTTTTAAACCAAAACATCATATGACCCCTGAGAGATGTCCACATCACTAGATCTTTCATTTTGTTCATATCTGGAACCCATTTGGTTCAACTTGAATATTTTACACCACTGTCACCAGTCTGGTGAATCTAGAAATCAAACTTAATTCCTAAAGATCCTGAAGTCATATTTGATAAATAGCTAGGATGCAGTAGTCATCAAGTCACAAAATGAACTAAAACATATGGATGACAGATAAGTGGGAATGGATGTCTTCCTTACTTTATACTCAACCAATACATCACTTCTAAGTGCACTCTTGTTGATAATCAAAATAACAGGAAATAGAATAAAAGGACTTGGAAGAGGACAAGCTAACAGTTAGTGGTAAAAGCAATGAGGGGAGCTAAGCACACTGCTATTTATTACATACAAATGGAATTCTTAGCAAGATATGAACCATAAGGGGGTAATTGATACAAGATAATGGAGCAATTCATTTGCATGAGGATGAGATAAATCATAAACTGTTAGGTGAATATTAAAGCCCAAACTCTTACAGAACTGGAAGATTCGTTGAGATGTCAAAAAATTATCAATATAAAGTTTAGTCAACAAGATTGAGCCAAAAACAAAGTGATGAAAAATAAGTTATGGTGAGGTTCTGTATAAGTTGAATGTAATGCACAAATATGTACATAAATGGGACCAAAAAAACTGCCATATTCGACTTCATCCTGAGGTTGCATTATTGATGGTTTTCATGATAAGTAAATACAAAGATATTTAGAGTCCTGAAAGAAGTATGGCAGTCAAATAAACAAGAAACTGACCTCTACATGGAGGGAAAGCTTGTCAATTTGTTCACTATATTGTGGCAAAGCTTGAACCATTTTTTGCAAGTCGCGTGTTGATAGTTCGCTACCATCTCTACAAAACAGAAAACTTCCAGGATGAGATATGTACCACAGAAAAATATCTATTACATGATTAAGTACACTTAGATCAAATTCCTAGATTAAAATAAAATAAAAAAGTATTGAATTTTGGATATATATATATATAGATAGATAGATAGATAGACTGCGGTTTTCTATATGGTAAAAAAGAAAAGAAAAATGTCAACCAACTTAAACAAGAAAAAAAGAAAAAATCATTGTCAGATCCTTCAAATAGAAGTACAAGCCAAGAAACAAAAAGAAGTTAAGAATCATTTGCGTCAATGAGATCAGAGATAATAACATTTACGCAGAATTAGATTATCAGAAGTTAAGAAGGCATTGAGAAAGACAGATAGGGAAGGCCCTGGGACTAGAAGGTATCCCAATTGAAGTTTGGAAATGCATGGGAATCGGTGGCTTATAATAGCCAAGTAAGTTTTTTAAGAAGATCACTATAACTAAGAAAATGCCAGATGAATGAAGGAAGAAAAGCATCATAGTGCCTCTTTACAAGAACAATGGAGAGTTACACCAGTTATTGTGGGGTTCAGCTTATGAGCCATACCATGTCACTTAGTGAGAAAGTGATTATGCACAGTGACATGAATCTAAAGTATCCAAATATCATTTTGGCTTAATGCCACAAAGTTCAATGATTAAAGCTATCTCTTAGGCAATCAACAGAAAGGTTTAGAAAAATGAAGAAAGATCTTCATATGGTCTTTATTGACTTACAGATTATTTGGTGGGGTTTTGGAAACAAAAGGAATCTTGAGAATAATATTGACTTGAATTAAAGATGTGTTTGGTGGAACGATAAATAGTGCTAGAAAAATGAGTTTTCAATTTTAGTAGGTTTATCCTAGGACTCAAAATTGAGCTCATATCTCTTTGCAAATAATTAGGAATTAGAAGTCAACACATTTCTGTTGACATTGATTGAAACATACCAGTTGCGGTGCAAACAAAATAATGCACTCTAAAATATTTTTAATCTCAGTCGATGTTTCGACTGCCATAAAAGTCACAGAAATGTTACAGAGCCAATTAACAATATGTTGTCGATATTTTGAAATAACTCCAGTCGTGGGTTCCCCAAAACTTGGATTTTTTAATTTACATGCCAAAATTCCTTGATTTTGTCCTACTACAACAAAAATTTAGGACTCCATTTGTTCCCATTTGAATCAAAACTGTGTATTAAGTTATGGAATGGAGATATCAGATAAAAAACCCCAAATTATAAAAGAAAACCCAATAAGTTCTTTTTTTTTTTTTTTGGCTTAAAGTTAAAATGCATAATACATGCAAACACAACAACACTAACACCTACTAGTACATTTGCACAATGTTCAATGGATCGAATGGTTTTTTTTTTTTGGTTGAAAACGAAAAAACCTTTTTCCAAAAATGGCATATAAATCATAAATACTTATGTAGAAGTTTTTTATAAGTAGTAAGATTGACCAAATTTAAAATAAATAAATTTATTCGCAAAACAATTTTATTTATTTTTAAATTTAAATATTATTCAAAAGTGACAAAATTTTGAGAAAATTTGACTTGGGCTGAAGTAGTGAGGAGAGACATGGCAGCTTGTGATTTATTGACAGATATGACCCTACATAGAGTGGAATGACAAAACAGGATTCATGAAGCCGACTCCAAGTAGTTGGGATCCTGTTGTTGTACAGAACCAAATATACATATTCAGGTCTAAAACTTTTATGTGTTCTCTTTAGGTTGGATTCACAGAGTTAATTTCCGTATATCTGGAGTAGTACACCTGTGGATTTGTGAAGTGGTAGAAGAAGAAAGGAGAAAGAGAGGAAAGCAGTATTCATATTTTTGGAGAAATCATATTGAGAGCTTATCCCTCTCCATACGCTGGATGGTAGTTATATACATGGGAAAAAACATAAAAGTATACTATATTGTATGGTATAGTATATAATAAATAGGTCCAAATATACCCTATATCAACTTGACATAGTCTGAATAAATGGCACGTGCGCGCAAGCATGTGTGTGTGTGTGTGTGTGTGAGGTGGTCCTTAATGAAATGCTGATTCACTTCCACATGCTTGGTTCTACCATGCTGAACCATATGTGCAATTTTAATGGCAGCCTTGTTATCACAGTTAAGAGTCATATGTCCTTGAACTAGAAAACCAAGCTCTGTCAGTAACATCTTTAACCATAGACCTGGGTTCCGCTTCTACACTAGATATAGCAACCACTAACTGCTTTTTACTACATCATGTAAACAAATTTACCACCCACAAACAAACAATAGGTAGAAGTAAATCGACAATCAAATATTAAGACAACTTAATCATTATTAGTATAGACTTCCACCTTGGATGACCATGTCTCCTATACAAAATACCTCTTCTTGGATAACCTTCCAAATATCTGAGAACCCATTAGGCAGCTTCTATATCATCCTGAGTAAGAGAAAGCATAAATTGACTAATCACACACAGCATATGTGATATCAGGTTTGGTTAAAGGTAAGTATATACAACTTCCAACCAAGACGCTGATACCTCCCTACATCAACTAATCTATGACAATCATCCTCTTTGAGTCGATGATTTGTGTATTTTTTTAGCATTTCCTAAAGTTTCTATCATGTCCATAATGTTAGCAATAAGGGTAGTAATACAGGTATTATTGGAATAAAGGGTATATACACGGGAGTATATATGCCAATGTCATGTATGGGTATATTTGTCTTTTGTCTTATACCTAAATATATAAGTATATTTTCGTATAGAGAGAACGTTCTCTCTTATACGATACTCTTCAAATCTCCTCTTCTTCTTCTTTTTTCTTCTCTTTGGATCATTAAACTTCTTCATACAAAACAACTTGGTATTAAAGCATTAGGTCATTGGCAACATCATGAAGGGGGTTTGCATACCAAGGATGACGCTAGTCGTACGGACGTTGACGTCAGTATGTCCGTACGGATGTACCAAAGGTCAAAACTCACCAAATCTGGTTCGTGGTGATTTATAATGATTTATGATCATTTTTGTGAATGTTTTTGATCATTGGAAGGGTGTTTTTCAAAAGAGTTTTTGAAGGAAGACAAAACCCCAAAGTCCATGTCGATCTATTCATTCCGACCAAGTGAGGAGTTTTTTCTTCAATTAATCTAACATGGATGGGTCATTTTTTTACTATGAGGCTATAAGAAGTGGTATTTTGTGATTTGGTTGAGATTTGAGATCATGGTGAACATTTTTCCTCTCCAAAGTTACCACTAGTTTGGGGTTTTGTGTGTTGAGTTCGATTTCTCCATAAAATTGGTTCTATTTGCATCTGAAGGTTAAGATTTATGGAAATCAAGATTGGATTGTGTATGTGATGTTGATTAAAGTCTATAGTATGTCCAAACGTGAAGCTGGAAGGTGATTCTGGAAGTGTCAGACCTAGATCGGAGCCTGTGCAGGCTTGTGGGAGTTGTAAATCCATGAGATTAGATGTTGTGGAGAAGTGTACCTGACGATACAGTGTTGTGAGTGTGTGAAAGGTTGTACATGCTTGAGTTGTGTAGTCTGCTAAGGCTTATGGAGGTCGATTGGGAGTTTTTTCAAAATACCATACATCGTTTTTTGTGTTGTGCTCACTCACATTCTGTCTGAAGTCAGTAAGAATACTACTACATCACCGAGTACTGATGTTAATAGTCTTGGTGGGGTTGTAAATGAACCCCCAAATTCACTCATCACTAAAGTATACCTAAATGGAGCAAACTTTCTTGCTTGGTCTCAATCTACCAAGCTTTACATTACTTGCAAAGGCAAAGCAGCATATTTAACTAGTGAAGCAAAGATGCCTAAGCCAACAGAGCCAATATATGCAAAGTGGGAGGCCGAGAATGCTATGATGATGCTGTGACTCCTTCACTCTATGTAGCCCAGTATCCCTAATAATTATTTATTCTTACTAACAGCAAAGGCAATCTGGGATTATGTGACTAAGACTTCTTCCAAGAGAGGGAATAAATCCCACATGTACGATCTACATCAGAAAGTCTCCAAACTCAAACAGAAAGATTAGTCCCTAGCCGATAACTATTCAACTTTACATAGTCTGTGGGAGGATATTGACTTTTATGCTAACTTCAAGGCCTAGTGTACCGAGGATGCAGCTCTTTATAATCAGAAAGTTGAAGAGACCTAGATCTTTGAGTTTCTAGCCAGCCTCCATCTAGATTATGAACCCATTCATGTACTGATCTTGGGGAAGGATCATTTGCAATCTTTAAATGAGGTTTTTGCAAATTTATCCCAGGAGAATAGACGCCATCTAATGGTTCAACCTCGGCAATCTATAGTGAATCGTTTTGCGTTAGTGACCACTTTCCAACGTGGAGGATGTGGGTCTTTTCATGGCCATGGTGGAGCCTCATAAGAGGATAGAGATAAGTTAAAGTGTGAACATTGTAGTCGCTTTCGACACACTAAAGAAACCTGTTGGGATCTCCATGACTGTCCCCAATAGAAGGCCCAAAGTCGATAGCAGAGCGGTGGTTTTACTGGTGGCAAAGGTGGTTTTCTTCCTTTAACTAGATCAAGTACACACTACAGAGTCTGCCTCCACCTCCACATTAGTTCCAGATAGCACTAGTTTTACTCAAGATCAAGTTAAATCTCTTCGTCGCTTTATGGATAGCCTAGCACCATCTACATCTACCACACCCACAAGCTCGTTTGTGCAGTCAAGTACTCATGCATTTGTTTTTAGTATGTCTATCTTTGCATCTAGATGCAGTCCGGATGATTGTTGATGCTACCATTTCAAGGATATATGATTGGTTGTCTTCTTCTACCAGCATCAATGTTCCTTCTCACAGATCTTGGATTTTTTATTGGGAGACTTATATCTCAAGGGACTAAGGAAGTTTCTATATTGTAGTCTCTTTCTCTTTTTTCTTATTCTCCTGATAGCATTTCTCATGCTATATTATTGCTTCTTTTTTTGGCTCCTTTAATTGAAATTACTTTACTTCTCTAAAAAAAAAAGAAAAAAAAAATCTAGCCCCTCCTAGATCATTGATTTAGGTGCTTCAGACCACATGACAAGTGATTCTTCATCATTTTCGTCATACAGTATATGTTCGGGTCAACAAAAAGTACATACAACAAATGGTTCTTTATCCTCTATCGCAAGAGAAGGTCCATCTCTATTACTCCATCCATGACCCTATCATTTGTTCTTCATGTCCCTAAACTTGCTCTCAATTTGCTATCCATCAATCATATTACCAACTCTCTTAACTGCAATGTCACATTTTTTCCTTCCCGTTGCATGTTTCAAGAACTTGGTGACGAAGAAGATTATTGGTAGAGGACATGAGGAAGATTGATTGTTCCGACGTAATATGGACTCACCCATAGCTTTCCCTGTTCCACATTTGCAATTACCAAATTTTGCTTCAGTTCGTGGAGAGAGCACCCAATTATTGTAATAGCATCATAGACTTGGACATCCCTTCTTGTTTACCTTGAACAAACTTTTTCCTTTATTTTCATCATTTTCATCTATGGATTTGTCTTGTGATGTTTGTGAACTTGTTAAACATTGTCAGAGTTTTTATAGTTCGAGTAATAATAAAAGTATTTCTCCATTTTTTGTGGTTCATTCTGATGTGTGGGGGCCTACCCCGGTTACTTCTTTAATTGGATTTCGCTATTTTGTTACATTTGTTGATGATTTTTTAGGGCTATGTGGGTGCACTTAATGAAGTCTAAAAATGAGGTATTCTATGTCTTTCAGCTCTTCTATAAATGGTTGAAACACAGTTTGATACCAAACTCAAAATACTTTACTCTGATAATGGTGGAGACTATGTTTCTTGTACATTCTCCTCTTATTTATCCTCTCATGGTATTATACATCACACTACATGTCCCCATACTTTATAACAGAATGGTATAGCTGAAAGAAAAAAACACCATCTTCTGGAAGTCATCTGTGCTCTCCTCTTCCAAATGAAGTTCCAAAAGTTTTCTGGGCGGATGCTTTCTTCACTTCCGTCTACCTCATTAATAGACTTCCTACTCATGTTCTTGACTTCCAATGTCCTCTCCAGGTTCTCTCCTAGCTCTACTCAGTTTCTCAACCCAAGGTGTTTGGATGTGTGTGTTTTGTACATGTTTTTAAAAGCAAACCGGTCCAAATTGATCCTAAAGCCTTGAAATGTGTATTCCTAGGTCATGCTATAGATCAAAAAGGTTATAAGTGTTATGAGCCAGCCTCTCATAAACTGTGTATCTTTAGATGTTACCTTCTTTGAATTTGTCCAATTTTTTTCCCCTAGTCGGTCTCATCCTCAGGGGGGTAGCAATGGTAATGATAATGAGTCCCCACGTCCAACCCCATGTGTTTGATTTTAGTGGTCATGCTAGTGAAGGAAGTAAGATAGATGGACAGAATGATCAGGGGGCAAATGATTGTGATAACTCAGATGTCTCAGAGTAAGTTACAACTCAGGGGGAGAAAGGAGGAGACACATCAAAAGATATACAAGTTTATGAACAAAGGAAAGAGAAAGTCCCCACTCATATACTTCAACTTGATTCTTCCTCATCACCACATGATTAAGATAATTCTTAATCCCATTTCATTTATACCTGCGTATCGCCCATAGAAAAGGTGTACGTATATGCACTCAACATCCTATTGCCAATTTTGTATCTTACGATCATCTCTCACCTAAGAGCAAAGTCTTTGCTTTATCTTTGTCCTCTATTTCTATCCCTCACAATATATCTGAAGCATTATCACAAGAACCCTGTAGGGATGCTATGATTGAAGAGATGAACACATTAGGAAAAAAAAATGGTACTTGGAAATTGGTTGCTTTCAAGGGGAAAAGATACAGTTGGATGTAAATGGGTTTTACTATAAAGTTAAAATCGGATGGCACAGTTGACAAATACAAGGTATGTCTGGTTGCTAAGGGGGGTATACTTAGACTTATGGTATAGATTACCAAGAAACCTTCGCATCATTTGCCAAGATGATTTTTTGTGAATTTTGATCTCTGCGGCGGTTAAGAAAAGGTGGCCATTGTCACGGTTGGATGTAAAAAATGCATTTATCCATGGAGATCTATAAGAAGTTTACATGAAAACCCCTACTAGATTTTAGCATCCAACTGCTAAAGGCAAGGTGTATAAATTGAAGGAAGCACTTTATGGACTAAAACAGTCAACCAAAGCATGGTTCAAGCGATTCAACAGTGTTATGAGAAAAAGGGAGTACTCATAGAGTTAGACAGACCATACACTCTTTATCAAATGCTAGAAAAGTGGGTTGATTGCTCTTATAGTATATGCTGATGATATTGTTGTGATAGGAGATGATATGGATGGTTAAAAAAGTGTTTTTGTGTCTCTGTCAATAGTTTGAGATTAAAGATTTGGGCTCATTGCATTACTTTCTTGGGATTGAGGTACTCCGCTAAAAAAAAAGGAGTGTTTCTCTCTTAGAGAAAATATGTATTAGATATTATAGATAAAGATGGGATGTTGGGTTGTAAGCCATGTGATACTCCAATTAATCCTAATTGTAAGTTGTGAGAAGATAAGGGGGAAGACTGATAGATGTTGAAAGATACCAACGGTTAGTAAGGAATCTTATTTATTTGCCACTAACCCGACCTGACATATCATATGTAGCTGGACTTGTGAGCCAGTTTATGCATCCACCCACTACAGTTCATTTGGAGGCAATTTATCGGATTCTCAAGTGTCTAAAGAGAAATCTAGGCATGGGATTGCTTTATAAGAAAAGTGATGTGGTTCAAGTAGAAGCCTATACTGAAGGTACACTATGAGTAGAGGGATATATTGATGTAGACTGACCCGAATCAATAACTAATAAAAGGTCAACTTCAAGGTATTGCACATTTGTTAGTGATTGGTGACATGGAGAAGCAAGAAACAATCTGTGGTTGCATGTTCTAGTGTTGAAGCGGAGTTTCGCTTAATGACTAATAGCATTTGTAAGTTGCTACAGATAAGAGGTATGCTACTAGATTTGGGGTTCTACATTCGGGCATCTATGCGACTATATTGTGATAACAAGGCAACCATTAGCATTACTTATGATCCAATGCAACATGATCATACCAAACAAATTGAAGTTGATCATCATTTTATCAAGGAAAATATTCAGTATGGACTTATATGCACTCCCTATGTACGGACAGGATACCAAATTGCTGATTTTTTTACTAAGGAATTGTCCTCACCTCAATTTAGTTCTCTATTGTATCCAAGCTTGGCATACATGATGTGTACATTCCAGCTTGAGGGGGAGTGTTAGCAATAAGGGTAGTAATACATGTATTATTGGAATAAAGGGTATATACATGGAGGTATATATGCCAATGCCATGTATGGATATATTTGTCTTTTGTCTTATACCTAAATATATAAGTATGTTGTCATATAGAGAGAACGTACTCTCTTATACGATACTCTTCAAATAGCCTATTCTTCTTCTTCTTTTCCTCTCTTTAGATCATCAAACATCTTCATACAAAACAACTCAGAATGTTTCCTAGTTTCCATGATTTATATGATGTTTCTATGGATTTCCATAAACTTCCACAAATTAGTTTCACTTCCATGGGGCCAAAGTTTATACCAAACCGAACTTGAAACCTTGGCATTAGTTATGGATGAGTTGACTAGGCATATATAGGAGGAGATCCTATGATGTAAATTGTTTGATGATGATATAGTTTAGGTTGACAAGCTCAAAGAGGGGGTAAATGCCTAGTCAAAACTATGGAGGGAAGTATTAGAATCAAAAGGTTTTAAGGTAAGCCAAACTAAAACAATATACTCATGGTACAATTTAGTAAAAATATGAGTAGAATGGGGGGATTGTTAAAATTGACGGCCCAAGGCAACCATTTTCTATGTCTTGTTTCAATCATTATAAGAAATAAAACATTGATGTGGGTGCTGCCCATGGAATTAGAGCAGGTGGATGAAGTGGTAAATGCTTCTAGAGTGTTATGTGATCCACACACCCCATTAAAGCTAAAGGGGATATTTTATAAGATGGCCATAAATGTAACCATGGTAAATGAAGCAGAAGCAGGAAGCATCACATACATAAGATTAGTGTAGCTGAGTTAAGAATTATGAAATGGATGCATTTAGACTAAAGAATAGAATAAAAATTAAAAGCATCCACAAGAAATTATGGGTAAAACCAACAAGTGAGATGAGGCCAAGAGGGAAAGTCAACTAAGATGATTTAGTCGTGAAAAACATAGATCAATGACTACACTACTAAGGAGTGATATGGTGCAAGTTGAGGGTGTCAGAAGAACAAGCGAAAGGCCAATAAAGTGATTAAGACATTGTAAAGAGGCACTTGTATGTGCCACCACCAAGGTTCAAAATCTCGTTATCACAACTCGTATCATGGCCTCGAGAGACGAAGATGTCTTGCGACTTATCGCAGAGAGATGGTGAGAAACGGTGGAAAAGCTAATCAAATAAAAGAATTTTGATTTGAAATTTCAGAATTTGATAGAATAATCACTAATTCACACTTAAAATCATTAAATATAAAAAAAACCGTCTATGATGATTGGGGAAACCATCACCCTTATGACATACGTTGTCATCAATGGAATCTATGGAAACACTATGTAAGCCTTGAAATTTTTAAATGTAATTTTAGGAAATGTTATAATAAACATTATT
>JAOXJP010000008.1:15104646-15122757 GCA_025762735.1 Platanus orientalis | reverse complement strand
GGGTTGACCTGCTTTGACACGATTAATAAATGGGTTGGGTTTGGGTTGAGCCATATAGTTGTATACCCTTATCTTGACAGTCAACACGACACGAACCCGACCCGCCAACGCGAATTGCCACCCCTACATCAAAGGTAGGGTAGGTCAAAGTAGCAAGCTTCAAGTTTTTTTATTGCTTTCGTATATATTCAAAATTTGTGTTTTGCTCTTTAAGAACTTTTTCCTTGTGGATTTAAGGAATATTGCTTGTTTTTTTTGCTCTTATCGGTTCAACAGTGCTTAAACCGATCTTCCATACTTCTCGTCTATGTTAGGACTATGTGATCTGGTTGATATGGAAGAGTGCCTTTGTTACTGGGAAGGCCTTGGCGATATGATGCTAACTCTACTCATAGAGACAAGGATAAGATATATATTTTCTACAAGGATGGTGAAAAAATTGCGCTTGTCTTTTATAAAAAGAAATAGCCAACCTAAAGCTTCTTAAGTGGAGAGGCAATTTTTCACAGTTGTTCATGACTTGAAACAAGAGATTAAGCCATAAAGATAATATATGCTTTGGTAGTTAAGGGTGAAGATATTAAGCCAATGGGGATTCCTAAGATAGGGATTATGTAGAGGAGTTTAGTCATTTATTTCCTTGTAATGACTTGGTGGAGAGTGAAACACATGTAGCCAGATTTGCTGGTGGGCTAGGACAGGTGATTTAAGACTAGATTGTAGGTTTATACAATTTTTTTTTTTTTTTTTAAAAGTAGGAAATTCATTGAAAGAAAGAAACAAGGAACAAAACAAGAGCTCAAAACAACAATTACAAAGCATCCAACCCCACCCCCCAAAGGTTATACCAGTCCCAATCTACAAAATCTTTTCTAATATAATAGCGTTCGAATAAATTGTTGAGATCAAGGCAATCAGACTATTCAAATCAGATTGCCAGTTTGGACTCTTAATGGGACGGTTAAGCTTGCAGTTACACTTGATGCAGCTTAATTGGCTCTCAAATAGGGGTATGCAGATGGGTGGCAGAACCAAAGTAGCTGACACATCCCTAGAACTACAATTGGTGGGAGAAACTTCAACTCATGCATATCTGACAATCCAAAGTGCTAGTACACATGGTGTAAGATGAAACAATTACTTAGAATGACATTCCCTCTGTTAGATTATGATCAGGTAATGTTTTTTTTTTTTCTTGATAAATAAGGTAATCTTCATTCAAACTGAGAAAGCACGAGGAGTACATCTCAGCCCGAATGGCCAAAACAGCCTCAAGGCTTGAAAACAAAACTGTCCCATTCAAAGATAATCACATGAAATCTCATCATCTCAAATTGATTAAGATGGGAGGTCCATCGCAACATCAAAGAAAGGGCACTGTCTGGAATCTTTGAGTTGATAGTGGCCATGCGATTGAGGCTGCGAGCATTCCTTTCCATCAATAGAGTCCAACATATGACTATGGGGGTGCAATTTCAAAGGACTCGACCACAAATGGACAGCCCTCGAAACGTCTTCCTGGTCCCATATGTACAGGAGATCAATCATCGACTCGGGCAATGGCCATAACCTGTTAAACCTGTTCATGAAGTAGGTCCATACGCTATGGGATGTCTGGCAATGCATGAAAAGATGAGGCACCGATTTGATGTAGGATAATGCCAAGAACTCAATTGAATAACAAAGAGAAGATGCGGAAGCAAGAACACATTTTAAAGAACCAATAATTGAACTTTACACACAAACAAGTAGCCACAATTGTAGAAAAAAATTAAGAATTGAAGAAGATAGTAAAGGAGTGGGAATTAGAATAGTTTAGATAAGAGGAGGGGAAGAAAAGAGAAATAAATAACCTAGAAGGGCGATTCTAAAATTTTTGGACAAACCCACGAAATTATCAAAATACCCCTATGCGTGCGTCATAAAATTATGAAAATTTGCATGGGTGTTAGATGAGTCATAAAGGTATTCCCATATAACATTTCATCAAATTATGATAAGTTTTGATATAGAAAATTATAAAAACTCAGATCTACGATACTTCTTTAATGGAGTTTCATAAACCAGTGGAGAATCTTTGTTCAGCAACTTAGTCCTTGATGGTATTGATGGCAGCACCTTAGATGTAGATTGAAAATGAGATAAAAGAGATAATAAGAAGAAAAGAGAAATGAAGAAGGGAGAACAAGAGATAGAAGAAACTAAGAGAAGAAGAAGATAGAAGAAGAAATAGAAAAGAGGAAAAAGAAGATAGAGACTAGGGAAGAACCCTAGGTTCCACAAGGTTAAACCATGGGAAAGGAGGAAAAGAAGGAGGGATAAAACCCAAACAAACCAAACTTTAATTCAATAATCAATGTTTACCAATACGAAAATGTGCAGACCTTTATATAAGTTCAAAACATTAAGAAAATAGCAAGAACTAAAATAGAAAGTCCAAAAATAACTAGCCTACTTTGATACCTAAGACTTTCCTAAGCCTAAAACTACTAAAGAATTGACTTTCTAAAAAAAACCTGTCAAAATTAAGGCCTTCTAGAGAATTTCTTCCAGCACTTCAAAGGGACCCCACTTTGACCGGTTGATTCACTAAAAATACTAAAATACCCTTGTCAACAATGTCTTATTATAAAAATTCCCGTGTACTAAAAAACCCAAATTATCCATGGTACTATTGGCCTTATTACAAGTATATTCCTCCCACCTAAAACACTTAAACTAATCCATCTTGTGGCACTATCTTGAACTTGAATCGCTTATGGATTGGCTCATACAACAACCTCTTTACAATGTCCGCATCACAATTCCTCTTCACAGCAACACATGTTGAGCATTTGAATGCTTCTGGATTTTTGCTTATCGATAGTGAGGGTCTTTTCCAACATGACCAACTACAATAGGAAGGATGTGTTTGATGGCATTCCTGTCCTCCATATGATCCTCATGGGGCTGTACTTTAGGGCATTGCTGACCAGGGCCACATAAGCTTCCTTTACTGAGAACACACCTTTCTTGCTGCCTGCCCACACTCTCTCATCTTGTCTTCTTCTGTCCCTATAGATACCCCTACCAGCCTTTGCAGAAGTTCATTGATAGGGTCCAGCTCCCAGTCGTTGAGGGACCTCCTCAAACCTAGGTCCCATGTAGGGGGCTAGAATACTCGGCAAGATGCTCTTGGACTGAGCCCTCCTTATTCTTGGCCAGAGAAAAAATTGCCAGAAAGTCTTCAAGGGGAGCGTTGCCACACCATTTGTCCTTCCAGAAGCGCATAATGGCACCACACCTGACTTTGTAAGAGATACCTCCTTGGAATGAATCCAAATGCTTGGAGATGCTCCTCCACATATCCATTCCAAGAGGCCCTCCTGTATGTTTGCTAGTCCACCCAAAGGAGTGGACATTATACTTTGCTATGATCACCTCTCTCAACAAGGTCAAACCTCTACAGCCATTTATAAAGGCATGCTTTGTTCATCTCTTTGAGCTGTAAGAAGCCCAAACCTCCTTGAAATAAAGGTTTGCATATAGTATCCCATTGAACAAGGGGGAATTTTGCCGCTCCGTCATATGCATTCCACAAGAACATACGCTTGGCTCTATCAATCTTTTGCTCTATCAAGTTGGGAATGGAGAATAGCAATAGGAATTATATTGGAATACTAGACATGACACTTTTGATCAGAGTAATCTCCCCCCTCTCCCCCCCCCCTGCCCCCTCTTTTGATAAGTACTGGCCCTCCCAAGTAGCAAGCTTCCTCTCTACCCTTTCCAAGACTGAGTACCATATACATTTAGAGGAGTACCTGGTACCCAACAGCATGCCTAAGTAGGACCTTGGAAATTCTTCAGGCTAGCAGCCCATATAGGAAGCCAGCTCATCTGCATTGTGAACCGGGCTGACTTCCATCATCTTCGTCTTATGCAAATTTACCTTGAGTCCGGACATTGTTTCAAACATCGGCAGAATACTTCTTAGATTCAGCACCTCCTCTTCTGTCACCTATAAGAAAAACGAGTCATCAGCATACTGGATCAAGGCCACTGACAATCCTGAATATCCTGGTTCACACCCCTTCAAGAAGCCTAGATTTTCAGCTCTTAGGATCAGTCTTGCACATCACCTCCATAATTATGTTGAAGAGGAATGGGGATTGGGGAGAGGGGGTCCCCCTGGCAGAAGCCCCAGTTACTGTTGAAAAACTCCTCGGGGGTACCATTAATCATGACAGAGAAGGATGATGTGGATATACAGTTTTACACACTTTAAAATATTTGCACCACTTGCAATTGAACCCCATCTTGAGCATCACATCTTTTAAAAAGGCCCAGCTGATACGGTCTTAAGCTTGCTGACACAGTCGTAAGCTTTCTCCATGTCCACCTGATATATCATACCCGGGTGCTTCCTTTTAGCCCATGAGTCAATACACTCATTGGCAACCAATGCACAGTCAAGGTTTACCTCCCCCAAATGAATGCTTTCTGGTTCGGGGATATGATGAAACTCATGACCTCTTCCAGGCGACGGGCCAACGTTTTTTCCAATATCTTGTAGAAGCTCCCAAGAAGATTAATGGGGTGAAAGTCCTTTATTTATGCAGTCCCCACAATTTTGGGAATCAGAACCACAAATGTGGAATTTAGACTCCTACACATTTTCTTTCTGATAGAAATCCTTGAAGGCTTTCATAACATCCTTCCCGATTGACGGCCATAAAACTGTAAAAAACTTTATTGGGAAGCATTCTAGGACTGAAGCTTTATCCTCTGGGAGGCTTTTCATGGCCTCAACCACCTCCTGCTTAGTAAATGGCCACTCCAGCCAGCCTCTCCTATCTTCCGGGATCTGGTCAAAGACTAAGCCTTCAAATCTCAGGCGTCTCCGGGATGGTTCTTGATATAAGGACTTATAAAAATATGAAATGGATGCTTTTACCCAATCCATGTTGGTTTCCCATTCATTGTCCACAAGAAGCTTGGATATGGAGTTCATCTTTGTACGAGAATTAGTGAGCTTGTGGAAGAATCTTGTGTGTGTTGGAATCCCCCTCTTTGAGCCATGATCATCTAGACTTTCTACCTCCAGGATTGATCCTCCATTCTTAACAGCCAAATGTACTCCCTCTGCTTCTCCTCTCTCGCCAACCTTGCGTCGAGGGGAAGGCTGTCCTTTTCTTCTTCCACATCCCATTTCACTATTTCCTGCAAGCACCTTTCCTTCCAGATTATTAGGGATTCTACAGATGAGTTTTATTGTCTATTTGCTTGAAATGACTTGGTGGAGACTGAAACACATCAAGTAGTCAGATTCACTGGTGGGCTACAATAGACAATTTAAGACTGGATTGCCATGCAACCAGTTTAAAACTCCTATAAGGCGGTTAAGCTTGCAACTACACTGGGGATGCAGCTTAATAGACCCTCAAATAGGGATTTGTAGGTAGGTGGTAGATTGTGACGTAGTCGAGAAGCATGTATGATCAATTCAAGAGAGAGAAACTACTGAGCAATATTCATTGAATCTACAAAGACAAAACTCTTACAAAGAATACCACAAAGTTTGAATAAAAGAAAATTCATTTCTTCTTGTCCCACATTTTGCATCATTTTATACACCTTTCACTTATAAATTTTGAATAAAGAAAAAATCAGTAACAAACTTGCTAGTTTTGCCTACTCTTGCCTTTTAATAATTACTACCTTTGGCATACTAATTGAAACTAAGAAAAGAAATTAGATCTTGAATCTCTCTTTCCATTTTTGTTGGACCTCATACCTTTCTTTTTACCCATACTTTCCATATATGCTAGGGTCACATGACCTATATTACTTACCACCCATTCGGCAACCTCTAGATGATAGTCTGTGGCTCATGCATGAACTGGCTAATCATACTAACAACAGAAGCAATATCAGGACAGGCTAGTGATAAGTGTATTAATCATCCCACTATATTTTGAAGCACTCTAGCATCCTTGAGTGGTTATCTACTTTCACAATCCAGCTTAAAGTTGGCTTCAATTGGACCAAAATATTTCAGCTGACATGGACCAAAATAAGTTTTTTTTTTTAACTGTGATTGTTTTATAGTGGTACTTGCTCCTATGGAAGCATATACTGTTCTTTGGTTTTTGTTCATGTTGACTTGTATGGTTAACCAGTTGAGATGTTCTATTTTATTTTATTTTTCATTAGTAAAGCAGAGATGTTTATCATCTGTAATTGCTCCTAATGTGGATGTGTGGAAAGTATCTAGTATTTGTTGGTAGATTGGACATTTGGGTCATTTCAGTCATTTGACATGGTTTATTTGTAAATTTTTATGCACATTTAGGCATTGATTTATCCATTTTACATCCATCGGTTGCATATTATATTATTACACTCAAGATGTGATTTGAGGACTATAAGAACAATAATATGGAACTCTGTTGGTGCCTTGGTGGTCATGATAATAAAATTTTAGGGATGTCTAGTCACCACTTAAACAACAATCCTGATTGTTCCCTTTTGTTGATTAATCTCAATGCAGTTCTACACATTTCTTGAGACAACCCTGGTTGCCTTATCACTTCTGCCACATTTCATAGCATTCTTTAGTGATGGAGAGATACCTGGAACACCTGGAACCCTTGCAACCACTTTTCTCGCATTTGGTAAGGTCTAAGGAGCTTTGTTTTCTAAATTATTTTCTTGCCTGCTTCCCTAGCTAATTTTTGAACTGTTGTTTCTCTATCATCCAGTGTTGAACTTAGCATTTGCTTTGAGTGTTATGGGGTTTCTGATCATGCACATATCATTGGTGGCTGGTAATACCACCACTATTGAGGTAAGGTCTTTAATAGTCCCTGATTGAGGTTGTTTCATATGTTGTTTATGGGTGGATGAGCTGGACTGAAGCACATGACTTCATGTTTTCTATGTAGGCTGTTTCACAAATAATTAATGAGTTGATTTTCTTGTGATCAGGCGTACGAAAAGAAGACCGCTCCTAAATGGCGTTATGACCTTGGTCGAAAGAAGAACTTTGAACAGGTTGGTGCAATTTCATACATATTGTGATTTCTTTTTCTTTTGCTTTTCTGGAAGCTGGAAATCTTGTGTGATGTTCAATTGATGTCAGTTGAACTTGATAATCCAAGATTAATGTCTCAGCAATCATAGGCTCAAGTAATTATCCAAGATTAATTCATTAATGACTAATCAAATCAGTTACCATGATTGCACTTTATAAGGAAGCTGGAAATTAGTCTGGAAACTCATGACTTAAGATTGGACTTGCCAATTGTCCAGGCTAAATTGGGCACAGAGAACTGAGTGAACTTACTGGAGCAAGCGGTCAAGAACTCTGTTTCTTGCTTTTCTGCCCTGATGGTTCTCTGGTTGTTGATCTGAGACAATTTGGACAAGTAATGAGCTGAGTGCGAAGTCTGAGGACTGTGGATAGTGGAAGGCCCTCTTAAATGGAAACTTTTTTTTTGGAGAGATAATAGAGACAACTTTATTCAGAGAGAGAGAAAAACAAAGATCACTAAGGAGGTGAGAAGGAGAGAGAGGAAAAGAAAAAGAAAGAAGAAAGCAACCAATCAAAATTACATCTCCTCACACCAAACAGCATATGAAATCTCATCAAAGTTAGCCCTGATGCAAACCCATTCAAAAAGGAGCTTATAGATAAAGCTCACAAGATCCATGTCGCCTCTCATCCTCCCCTTCAAAATTCTGGCACTCCTTTCCTTCCAAAGGCCCCAACAAATGGCACTCGGAAGAGCCCGCCAAATGACAAGGGGGAAGGCATCTAAATCTTTCATCCACCAGCCCACAATCAAGTCCTGAAGATGATCAGGGAAAGACCAAGAGATCCGTAGATGAGAAAGGAAGAAGCCCCAACCCTAAAAGCCACCGGACAATGAACAAAAAGATGATTGACAAACTCCTCTGCCATCATACACAAAGCACATCTATCCTTTCAATAATAAGAGCCATTGAAGCTAGAATGGTAAATAGGGAGAGAAGATAGTTTGGAGTAGATAACAAGGTGGACTTACTCAAAGTCAATCTACCTCCTTCAGAGAGTAGCTGGGCCTTCCAAGAATCCAGCCTCCTAGCTATCCTTTCAATCAAAGGGGTCCATGCCGATTTAGACTTGAAATGAGCCCCTAGTGGCATACCAAGATATGTCAAAGAAGCGTCCCTATTTTACAACCCAAGATCCAAGCAAAGCTCTCGATGTCCATATGTCTTACATTGGTGCTTCTTCTTGATATATAAATGATGTCATGACTTTTCCATTCATATGCAAAATCATGGCAAGGCAAAGCAATGGAAATGACATGCTAAAGCATCACCTTATTTGTTTATCTATTTTTTTATATGTAAAATGTATTTATTAAGGCCAAGAAGAGGTTCCCCAATTTTTTTTTTGATGAGCAAAAAAACTTTATTGGAAACTGAGAAAAAAAAGAGAGGAAACAAAAGAGGGGATGAGAGATCCCCCCCCCCCTCCACAAGGCAAAAAGGGGCAGAACCCCTAACAACAAGACAAGATCAAAACCAAAACCCTTAACCCACACTCAATGAAGACCAATGGAGTTGGCCCAATCCCTAGCCAGGGCCCTCGTAGGGAGGCCCTTATACCCTTTACATCTTCTAGCCCAGAAAATAATCAAATCTTTTGCACACTAGTATACTTGGTACGCCGGCTCCGTGTGACCTTGAAAAACCCTATTGTCTCTTTCCCTCCAGACTGCCCAACATATCGCTGCCGAAACGAGCTTTCAAACTCCATGGCAGCCCATGCTATTGAGAGCACCTGTTCTCCACTCGTGAAGGAGGCCCATAATGTTTGATGGGGCTACAAAAGTTAGCTTAAAATCCCTCACCAGACCACATCAAATCTCCTAAGAAAAAATGCATTGAAGAAGCAAATGAGAGCATAACTTCGAGTGCTGATAGCATAACAAGCATATGCTAGGCATGTAGAAACCTTTTCTTCACAGCATATCTATAGTCGAAAGTTTGTCCAAAGTTGCTGTCTATAAGAAGAACTGAACCTTGAGGGGAATATCCTGAAACAACACAGCATTCCAAGGACCATCCTCCGCCGCCATATTCGCCAAAAACTCATAATAGGATTTTACTGTAAAGATGCCCCCATTCCCGTGGATTCACACGCGATGGTCCTCTTGGCCCACTCAGACTCGGGCACCTTGGATCCTGTATCGTGTTAGTGGAACTACTCTCTTTCTGGGAAGAGTGAAGATAATGCTTGGGAAGAAGAAGATCATTCAGGTGGAGGCCAATACTTTCAACCTGGAGATCGACTGGATTGGGAAAGAGAAGGTGACTTAGATAACGGAATGAGGAAAGGGATACCAATTCAGGAGTTAAATCCGGGAAAGGAATGTAGAGTGGTTTGCTGGTTATTTGTTAGAAGTCATTAATCTTCCTAGGCAAACTCGATGTCTCAAGTCTGCGAGAGAGGGCTCGAAGGTTCTCTTGTTTTGTAAAAGAGAGAACTCAAGGGGAAGGTACGTGCCGCTATTGGAGGTTTGGGACAATGGGAGAGAGAAGTCGGTTGCTATTCCAGAGGCCCTGACTCTTCTGGGTGGCATAATGTCCGTAAAGCCATCTTCGAGGTTGCTAGAGATGGTGTTAGTTTCAGAGCAGTGAAGGGGATGGCTCTCATGCCAGAGATGCCTAAGCCTGAGGGTTTGTGCGAGGATACACATAAGTCTATCTCCCCTTTGACAGGTTTAGGTGTGGTGGAATAGGGTTTTTTGTTATCAAACATGGAGGCCCTGAGAATTGCCAGAGAAATTGTGGCAAGGAATGACAAACTAGGGATTCAGTCGATCTACTGCTGAGAAGACTCATTTGGGTTCTGGGAAAAGGTGGTGGTGTATACAAAGAGGAATGGCCAGCCGAATTGGGCAGAGGAATGTGCCTGCTTAAGGGACATTTTGCACGTGAAGAGGATCTTCATTTGGTGCTGGCTGGGTCTCGATAGATGTATTGTGCTTCATGAGTCTGAGGAGAAAACAAAGCGACTGATCAACTTGAGGAACCTGTAAGGGGAAGCTGGTGGGGGATGGCTGGAATTTAAGCGTTGGCATCCTGATATGATAATTGAAACGATGAAAAGGAAGCAAAACCAATGGTGTATTTCAGTGAGGAGCCTTCCCTTGCACCTCTGGACCCCAAGATTCCTGCGAGCCATTGGTGGTCTATGTGGTGGATTTATTAGGGTGGAGGCAACATGAAGAATGGAGAACTGCAAGGAGGCTTGAATTTTGGTTCGAGGAGGCCCGCTTGACAAGATTCCTCGAACAATCTCGGTTTTTGACAGGGGAAGGAGATCAGGGCGGGGATTTTCTTGCTTGATTTGGAGAGTAGGAACGGGTGGCGATCGGAGGAAGCGGCATTAGTGACATTGACGGTGCCCTTTAACAGTGGATTCAAATTTCAAAGGGGGAACAGGTTGGAGGGTGGCGTGTAGGAAGGTGATACAATCTCACGAGTGGAGATCGTGGGTGAGAACGATTCTGGCTCTGGCTCTGCCAAAAACTAGAATCCGGAAGTGGTTTCTGGACTCGGTGGTGAGACTTGGCCTCCTAATTTGAAAGGGAGTAAGGGTGTGGGTGGATCTGTTTGGCGGGTAATGGGGGCTTCCTCGTAAGGGGCAGAGTTCGTCTTTCCCTCATGGTGACATGGTAGACAAATCTTCCACCAAGGACAGGGTGTTATCGTCTTTCTCGGTGGAGGATCATAGGAAGGAGGCAATGGGCACTTTGGAGAATTGGGGGGGGGGCTGGTGTGCAAGATTCCCCAAAATTAGTGCAAAAGATAGTTCAAAACAATGATATAGAGGGATACAAAAATATACAAACCCACCCACACAGCCCCATAACATTGAATTAAGCATTTGCATCACTTTATAACTGGCAACCAACACTAGAATGCAAAATAAACATCCATATCTTCGTGGGGGACTGGACAGAAGTGACTGCCCTAAGACTTGAGTAGATGGAGGAAAAACCTGGCATAGCAGATGGGAATAGCTTAGCTTTCCATTACTCCATGTGGCACACATAGTTGCGTTGAGGTTTTCAAGAGATCTAGGTTGAGACCAGTCCAACAGGATGATCACAATCATCTAATCAAATTGCATTCCTTTTGGATAGGAAAGGGGTGGGGTGGGGTGGGGGGTGTTCCGGATAGGCATGTCTATTATTGTTACAATCATCTGAATGAGTTGACTTCTGACCTAAGGAGATCTCTTTGGTAGGATTTCATAGAATGATCTTTTCAGAAGCTCTTGCATGTATTGCAAGCATGAATTAGGGTTAGGGAGGACAGAGATTGCTAATGCTGTCCTTCGGGCTTGTATGCCAGTGCAAGATCTATTAGAAATGCAGAAACTATGGTGTATTTCTTTTCTTGGTGAAGGACAGACAGTGTAGTGAGTGAACTAGTTAAGCATTGATATAAATTCTGTTGTTGTGGTTACTTATTGACCAAACAAAAATAGAATTAAGTGGATTTTATCTCTTGACCAGTAAAGCAAATCTCCTGTAAGACACAAAAATGTTTTCATAACCAATAAAATATCAACTTCCATGGATGAGGGCAGTTGAGGAGAAGTTCATATATGGGAGAATCAAGGTAATAGGAATAGAGGGGGGTTGACCTTTGGAGAGAACTTATCAAAGACTGGATAGGAGGGTAAGAAGACAAAAATAAAAATACAAAAAATAAGAATAGTAAGAAAATAAAGAAATAAATTTTTTAAGAATTAAATATCGGTTATCAATTTTAATTGTTTGCAATATTCAAAAAGTTTAAAATCCAGGATAGATCAACTATATGGTACATACATAATTACATTCAATTGTAAAAATCTTTAATATATAGTGTATGAATATTTTTTGATAAATTTTACACATAAAGAGAAGGTGCTTTAACATCTTTCTCTCTTTCCAAAAAAAGGAAAAAAGAGGAGGTGCTTTAACATAAAAATTGGGGCATCTGGCAATATTTGGTCCAAGATGAATAATAACATATGTACAATTGAAAGCCATTGAATTGTTATTCACTCTTTTCTTCATCACATATGTACGATATGATGAATCCAAATTTCCTATCAGATAAGCAATCCTCTGAATTGGCTGTGTGTTCAGTATACAAGCCGTTACAGTTATATACCCATTCTTCTCCTGGCAGCGACAGCCATTTAAGTTTTGAGCTTTTAATTAAAAAATGCTAGAAAGCGAGCTTTCTTTTGGCATATGATATGAAAAGAATATGATGTATTGAACATGATCAGGATATCTTTTTGGTAGGATTCATTTAATAATCCGTTCAGAAGCCCCCACATGTATGGCACATGCATGAAGTAGGGGTTAAGGGGGACATTGATGGTTAGTGCTGTCCTCCGGGCTAGTCTACTAATGCATGATCTATTAGAAATGCAAAACCTATGGTGTATTACTTTCCATGGTAATGGACATACATTGTAGTGACTGACCTAGTGAAGCATTGATATAGATTAACTGCTTTTGTGGTTACTTATTGACCGAGCAAATTTAGAATTAAGTGGATTTTATCTCTTGACCGTAAAAACAAATGACTGGATTTACATTTTTCGATTGGTGTTCTGAATATCAGGTGTTTGGGACAGACAATAAATACTGGTTCATCCCTGCATTTTCAGAAGAGGATCTAAGACGGATGCCAGCACTTCAGGGACTTGAATATCCATCAAAGCCTGATCTGGATGTCCAGGAGTTCTAAAGATCATTAGCAGCATGGGTCATTGAGTCACACATCAAAGATTTTGTGCCACCACAAGAAATAGCTTCTATTTTCAGTGTGCATCACCTGTGTCGGCTTAGATCCATTCTCAGACATCAACTACTAGCATCATCAGTACAAGCAACAGAGAGGATTTGTGAGTTCATTGTGTGAGAAGCAGCTCAAGTAGTGAAGTTGTGGAGGGTAGATGAATGGTTTTATGTGTTAATTTTAACAGGAAACCTTGGATTGTAAAAGGAAAGATGTACTGTTTCTTAAGCTAATTGTGCTGACCTTCCAACAAGATAATAGATAAAAATGACTTGTTAATGATATGCTCATTCCTTTCTGAATTTTTGGAACATTCATCTAAGGAAGCTTCTAATAGCACCCCAAAAATTTCTTTCCATCCCCTAGTTCTCCCTTCCATTTTTTTCTCTTCACACCTACTCCCCTACCTAAAATACCCCTCACCATGACGGCAAAATCCATCCTGGTTTTTTGTTTTTCTGTTCTTTTTTTTTTTTTTCCTGGAACAAAGCTGTTCGGCCTTGCAGGTCCAAACATAAAGCCTTTGTTCAGACCTATAGAGCTGAACAGGGTGTTCCGGAAAAAAAGGAAAAAGAAAACGAAAAAATGAAAACATGAAAAACGAAGAAAAAAATGGCGGTTTTTGTCGCTGACATGGCCATTGCTGTCACTGCTGGGGTTGCCAGAGTGGTATGGCTCTTGTTAGTTCTAATGGTTGGAGAGAGGGGGTGGGGTGTGGAGATAAATTTTACTTTAGGTATTTGTGTTAGAAGGGTAATTTTAAACATAGGTATTGGTTGGAATTTTGAAAATTTTTTAAAATGTGGTGTGAAGAGAAATTTTTGAGGTGCTATTAGAAGCTCCCTTCATCTGATCTATATTCCATATTTATGGCAAAATTACCCTTTTGCATATTTTTGAATTTCATGTATTCTTTTCTTTACCAAAGAGCTATTACTTTAAGCTACTCAGATTTACTATTTATTGCTTATTATCTGGTAAGACCATTTAAAAAAAATGCCATTTCATAATTAAAGTCTTTCTAATTACTCTCTTAGAACCTGAATAACCTCATATAGTTTTTCTGTTTCCTATGAATTCTGGTTATGATTAATAAATACTAAACACAATATTTATAATGAAATGATGGCTACTGTAATGAAAACAAATAAAATAAAATAAAATCTCTTAAACACACTTAAATGAAAAACATTTTACTATTTCCTATGAATTCCAATTTTAATTAATGATTATTAAACTTTGTATTTATAAGAAAACAAATCTATAAAGAGTGCAAACTTACTATTTCACTTAATCTATTTTGACATAGTGTTTCCACTAGAAAAGTCCGATTGAGCTGGACAGCTGACTCAGCAGAGGTGAAGTGAAAGAAGACTTTGACTAGACAAAACAATTATCCCTGTTTTGTGGGATAGCAATTGAATAGTTGAGAAAAACCAGAGATTCCATTTTGAACTCCTAATAGTCATGATCCTAGGATCGTGAATGGGAAGGAGACGTTGGTGGTCGAACTTAGGAAGAGAGAGAGTGGAGGGCCTCCGTGAATGATCACGAGTAGTGGTAGATGGGCCATGATCAACTACTAATGCCTGAATGTGCTCAAAGAAGGAAGAGACAGTCATGATTACAATCAAAGATTATCAGCCTCTATAAATATTGGAGCTAATAGGGGAAAATCATCACTCGATCTTCCAGAAAACATTCAAGTTATTATCTTTTACCTTAGTTTGATTCTCTAAGATCACTTAGGTTTATTACCGATCACCTTCTTAGAGGTGCATTATCTAGAGAAATCGTCTTAGCACGTTTCCAATTAGTCTGTACTTTCAATTTGTTTGATATCTTTGTTTATTCTAAATTATATTATCCGTTATTCGTTTGATTCAAAAAAGATGTACGATCGTTTGATCAACATACAATTTGTAAGTGTTCTCATTTGCATATAAATTATCTTTTAAAATTGATTGTTTCTTCATTTAAGTTGTAGTGTCAAATATGATCAAATTATCCTTTATTATATAACTCATTTAGAAGGCAGTATCATCCTCTTCCCAAATCTCCTAACTTTATTAACATCGGTGGCTGGACAAACTATCGAAAAGCTCTTTTAAATCTGTCTGTTGTTTGCTCAAATGCCTAGGGTCTTAGGAAAGACTGAATTCTATACCTACGTGGCACTGGCACACCTGCAAGCCATTTTTCAACCAACACATAGTAATTAGTAATAGTATAAGCTTTTTTGATTAGTAATATATTGAATTCTTTTATAATTATAACTTAAAATTTCTAGTAGTGCTCTCTTCTAATTGTGGTAGGAAAACTCTTTGAATGACCCGACTAGAAAGGAAGATAACTTGATTAAAACCTATAGCTTTACTCCTTTTGTGATATATTTTTCAATTGCCCAATAGATCTTTAGGTTTTTCAATGCTCTTTTATCTTTATTTATTTTGGTGGGGGAGTTGGTAGTGTCAATGCACAATTACGCACAAATGTTACTGATAGGATTCGAAGCAAGACCTCTTCTCTAGAGAGGCGATGGCACAACCCCCAATGCAATAGTGTTGGCTGGAGCAAGTTTTCTGTGACCGAAATTGGTGTGACCATCTGTGACGTGCACCAGACTGACACATGATGTGTTTTTTGAATTTGTTACTTCTTTTTGGACTCCTGCTTGAATGAACACTTTTGACTTATACATACCACATTTCAGCCTGTGGTGTGGTTACACCAATTTTGGTCATAGAAGATTTGTTCATGGTGTTGCCACTCCTCTGGTTAAGGATTTGAAAAAAAAAAAAAAAAGTATTCACACTAACCACAAGAATTATTAACTTCAGATTGCCTGATGCAGAATTGGCACTTAATGTTTTCCAAGGAAAAAAAAATTACTAGTGTTAAAGGGAGTTTGGATGAAGTATCTGTAGATTAATCCTAACCCAGTATAGGGCATTTAAAATAGATTATACAAATGTTTGGTTGCACCGAAGGTCCTGATGCAGAATTAGCACTTTGTGGTATTCCGGCCTTATCCTAACTAGGTATACCCATAAAAAATAAAAAATAAAAAAATAAATAAAAAGAATTTGGCACTTTGTGTACTTAGGATATTTAGTGCAACCAAACACTGCTATAACCTAGGTTAAATGCCCAACCTGGGTTAGGTCTAATCTACAGACACTACATCCAAACTACCCTTAACACTAATGATCTGAGCCCAAGAAAATGGGCAGTCCAGACAGGAGTGCAAACAAAGTTGCTGGGCTCTTATGGGCGAAACCCATAATAAAGCCCATCTAACAAGACAGCATAAGTCCATGATAAGCCAGGCCTAAAATGTGTCGATCGACCTGGGATCTTCCCGATTATCCTTGTGTCCTAGAATGTTCGATGCTTCGGAAGCAGCAGTAAGACCCTGCGATAAAGCGCAGCGCTTCACAACGATTTGGGTGTCTGTGCTTCAATCCCTCGGTTCTTCTTTCAAGAGTTTTGCAGGTTCTCTTTGGAAGGTGGGTTTTCTTTCTAATTACTTTTACTGAACTTATGGTTTGAATTTCTTTTCAGGAATTCGTTTGGTTTTGTGGTTTTCTTGATTAATAGTTCAGATAGAATTCGTCTCTGGAGACCCAGATTTCTATTGGTTTTCTTAGTTATTCTAGCTGGGTTTCTGAGATTTTGTTAAGCCAAGATCACTTAAGTTTAATGAACTTGGTCTGTTTTTTGGTGAATTTCAGAGGTTGGTACCTGGAAAATGCAGAGCTCAAGGGGAGGTAGAGATGATTTATTTGAATTTGGTGACCCTTTTACTGGTTTTGGTGATCACAGGAGTCTAATATCTAGTTTCTTCGGTGGAAGGGACCCATTAGATGACCCTTTCTTCACTCGTCCATTTGGAAGCATGTTTGGCCCAAGTGGAATATTCTTTGGACATTCACCTGCCTCTGGATTCCTCGAGCATGAAGCCTCACAAGGGCCAGTTACTAAAGAGATAACCTCTGAAGATGAAGGAGAAGAAGAAGAAAATAAAGGTACTGGGGAGAAGACAAATGATCCTAGAAAGCACTTTAAGCCAAGCAAAGAACCAAATGTCGATGACCCAGATGATGGAGCTGAAGGTATAGTCCTTTTGTAATTGGATTTCTGGTACTCTTCGTGGTCTTTTCCTAAGCTTTTAATGAAATTGTAGTTTTCCACTGAAAAATGTTGAGTGGGTGCTATCGTGCAGAGAGGAAGAGCAAGCATTTGCAGAAAGGAAATGGCTATAACAGGGGAGGTAGAACACAGCCCCAGACTCGTGGGTTCAGTTTTCAGAGCTCCTCTGTTACTTATGGTGGTGCCAATGGTGCATACTACACTTCCTCTACAACCAGAAGGACTGGAAGCGATGGAGTAAGTCTTCTTTTGGTTTGAATGTTTAAATTAGTTATGGGCTTATTTTAATTCTTATGTTATGCTTTTCTATGGATCAGGTGATTCTAGAAGAGAGCAAAGAAGCTGATACGACTACAGGAAGAGCAGCACACAGGATATCCAGGGGAATTCAAGATAAGGTATTTGTGATTGGAAACACATTTGATCTTTATATGTGGGTGGGTTTTGATTGTCTTGTTGAAAATCTAATGGTTGGAGTGCTTATGTAGGGCCATTCAGTTACAAGGAAGCTTAATTCATATGGTAAGGTGGACATGACTCACACCTTACACAATATGAATGAAGGTATGATCCTGTTATCAGTATTAATGATTCTTCTAGGTGTGATATTGTCCATGTCCAGGGTAAAATGATACTAATATGTATTTTCTCAGATGAGCTAGCTGGTTTTGAAGAAGCTTGGAAGGGAAATGCTAGAAAGCACTTACGTGGCTGGAATGAGTGGTTCAATATGCATGGGAATATGGGTAAGAATTGCTTTGGCTACTCAGTTAGGATCAGTTGCTTTCTTAGTTACTAGTTGATGATAGATGAATTGACTTATCTATTCCTGCGTGCAAAAAAATTGATTGAACTCGCCATTTTATTGTGGTCACCTTTTTTTACCTGAACTCTTAGATGATCATTAATTCATAAGAGGAGAATGAGTTTGGGTGTCATTGTTTTGGACTTGTTGGACACCTTGATTGCACTCCCCAATTTAATGGGGTCACTTGTATTTACCTAAAATCTTAGGCATTTGTCTACTCACAAGGAGGAGATGATGTAGAACAGAACTCACAAGAAGTTTTGTGAGTTACACACAAGAAAGAAAAAAAAGCTCTAGTAGAAATCATG
>JAOXJP010000008.1:15083514-15095394 GCA_025762735.1 Platanus orientalis | reverse complement strand
ACCAATTTCCATTCTCTATGAATATGCACACTCCAATAAACTTCATTTGTCACTTCTAGATTCCCACACCCCTTCCAGATGCTTTGCCAATCATATGAAGCACGAACTAGATATTTCTTACCTTGAATACCTAGCTAAACTCTGACTGTGGTATATATTTTGAAGTTTTGTTCACTGCAACACTCTGACTTTATGCATAACCCTTTCTTAGTAGTGATCAGATTTAAACATCTTTGTGTTTCAAACAAACCAATAAAAGCAAGGTTACACAATGAACCTTATACAGGACAAAAGATTGTGCACCAAGAAAAATAGTTTTCAACATGCCAGAAATAAGCAATGGACCTCATCCCATTATTTATTCTGAAACATGTAGTTTGCATTCTGGAGAGGTAGAGCCGACCACCTTGTTACACAATTCAAGGTAGGATGAGAGTTGAGAGGAGAAGCCCTTTGCAACAACCTTTAGAACCATGAAAGCAACAAATCAAAATGCACAACAAAAAATAGATGAATCACAAGCCAGTGAAGTGCATTATGTAATTTAGGACAGTGGATTGTTTCAACATCTAATTTATTCATTTCGTTAGGGAAAACCTCCCAATCTACCACAAAAATTTTCCATATTACTTGATATGGACCTCCATTTCTCCAACTGTTTCAGGTCAATGGTTTTGTGACATATATCTGATAGATGAGCAATATATTTAGAGTTCATAATTTTGCATACAACATAGCTGTTCCCAAGATGGCTAGAATCTATATCTTGATAGCATCCACACCCTAAGAAATTTGGGACAGAAAACCATGGAAGACCACCAGAGTGGAAAGAATCTTGTTTGCTAGGAAATTCAATAAATATCAGGACATATTTTATCCATACGTTAATTCTGCTAAACACAAATTTATGTAAGAAATAACTTTGCATAAGCATGTCAATGTAGACCTCATTAGGTACTGTTTCTCTTTAGTTACTTGACACTCCAAGTGCATAAGAAGTATTCAAGCCTCTTGTGAAACCTAAGAAAGATGTGACTAATGGCATTGGCAATCCTTCCAGGCCCCATCAACCATCTATCTGCCCACAAGAATACCAGTAAAGTGTCCCTTCTGCATCAAGAGGACCCTTAGAATAGGTAACTTGAATCAGCTTACCCTCCAATGAAACCTTTGCCTTACTTGCCCCTAACAATGCCTAATAAGTCAGAGTACACCTTACTGCCAAGAGAGAAACTATCATAATTTAGTTAGGCATACCCTTGCACTACTTCTTCCACGATGGTCTAACATCTTACTTCGTTTCCCCCCTCTCAAGAAAAACCCACACTAGCTAGAAAAAGTTGTTCATTCAAATCCTTTAGAATTGAAGACATCTTATACTGCATGCCCTTATAGACCATCAACACGTGGTTATTACTTACCTGAAAGATGCAATTGCTCCACTACTTTTCACACCCCAAAAAACACACAAATAGGACAATCCCTCCACACTGCCCCCATAAAACATCTGTCAACCAACCATTACAACTTCAATTATACAGCTTGAAATTATTATCAAGGCCAAAAAGGATGGAAGGATGGAAGTCTGATGCAGTGCAAATCCAATGGGCTTTGAACCTGTGAATTGTGGGCCATGTAGGGTAGGGTTAATTCCAGCAGGAGCTTATAAGATTAAACAAGAAAGTTCAACCAAAACATTTAACCAGTCGAAGGCTTCTTAACATCAGCACCTATGCATAATTGTAGGGCCAAATCAATTGAAACAACTCAGCCAATTAAGACTCTCAACTAAATACAGCAAAATGAACTTTGGAAGAATATAATAATAAATAAACTTAATCAAATGACCAGCATCAGGAAAGGAAGACAACACCAGTCAGTCTCAGGCTATTGATGTGAAATCAGCTTGTTCAATTAGTGAACAAACAGTAGCAACCAAAAAAAACCTTGAACAACTAGCAAATAAACTCCCGCAACAAAAAAAACTACAGTAGGCTTCCACACAATCTAAAACAAGCATAGAAGTAGCTCTCTAATTGATGCAGACATTGGAACAAAATGGGGCCCACACATGGCCTTGGTGGGGTCCACGCATGAAGACACATAAGGAGGAGCATGAAGAAACACATGGAGATACATTATGGAGGTTTGGTCTATTTTCAAGCCATGTCATTAGTTAATTATTTTATTTCATAGTTTATTAACTATTAGAAGTAGGACATGAAGGACATTATAATTAATGTTTTGCGACCACATGGGAAGGTTCCCACTATTAGCATAGTTTCTAATTTGTATTTTTAGCTTTCTTTTGATTTGAATTTTGGGGTGTAAAATGGGTTAACCCTAGGCCAAATCGTGGGTTATAAAAAAAATAAAAATAAAAAACCTTGTTCTCTTTATTTTCTTAATGAAAAATTATGACAGTGGCTGGGTTTTCTTCTCTGTATGAGTGGAGCTATCTCATCTTCTTCAAGCTTTGTACCCGGCTTGAACCCAAGTAAGGATTACTTGGCTGTGTAGGTAGGGATTACCAGAAAGGTATTTTCTTCTCCTTTCTTCTTCTTCTTCTTCTCCTTTTTTTTATTCTTCTTTTTCTTTCTTTCTTCCACTGGATTTCCTCCATTCAAGAACCAAACCCTCATTAACCACATACATAATACCCTGTGGCACCTTCTTGTCTAAGTACCACTGATAGTTCAACTCTGAAACCTTGATGTTCTTCCTTCTTGAGCTTAGCGGCAACATCAGATCAGAAATCTCCCTCTGTTTTGGTGGTGTTAATCTGCAATCAGATCTAGTCCATTACTTCATTTCCAGATGAACACTAAGTGTTGTATTTGCTGACATTTCTATCTAATTCTTGTCTTCTATCCCTATTTAATCCCCTTAACCACCTCTAAAATATTTCAGATATCTGACCTATCATCAGCAACTGATCTGAGTCCATGATTCTCTAAATCAGTCCCTGTTTTGACCCCAAATATACCTAACCTATTAACGCTTTGTGTTCCCACATGTGACCTTGAAACAGAATTTGTTCAGCATCAACCCAGTTCTAAATACCTGGCTGTTTTACTTTAAAAGAGATTCTGTAGCCAAATATCAGTCTGAACCATCCTGCTGTTCAGGCCTATGACCATATTCAAAGAGCCTTCTATTATATCTAACTTCTGATCACATATGTAATCATACTGTGCAGCAGATACCTAATTGTTTAGGACCTAATTAGAACTTATTCTGACCCTGTTTTGACACCATACCTGTAGCTGTGTTCTGTCAAACCTTCAACTTCCATGAATTCTATATTTTCCCTACTATTTTAAACCCAGAATAGAACCTGTTTAACCCTTTTATTACCCACTGAGGTGAACATAGCCTCAATATCCTTCTTGTGTTCACCCTGGTTTACTTTAGAGGGTTGACAGATTTCTTGGGTGGTTCTGCATCACTAATGCAGTAGAAAAATTACTTAATAAATTCAAAGAGATTCAAATTCTCCTATAGACAATTTTTATGCGTAAAACTCAACTCATCACATATGCATGGATGTGACCCATACTCATAGACAAAAGCCTTACACTGGTCATACAAACTTTTAAGTAGTAAGAATCAATCTAAAAAACTCCTAACTTAAATAGAACTTTAAAATTAGATAATTCCCGTCATGAACCGAAACCCTGCCAGTATTTAAGCCACAACTTTCCCAAGTCATCATATTTGCAAGATCTTGGTCTTATGGGAAGGTAACTGAACAACCTTTCCAATGACACCAAAATCAAGCCAAAGGGATTTTGACCCCAGAGCAAAGCCTAGAAAAAGTGCTATTAGGACTTTGACTTCTGAATTATTTTATGACAACTTCTGGACCACGACTCTTTTAAATAACAACTCCTAACATAAATAAAACCATTAAGTATAACTTCTAAACTAACTAAGAAATAAAAACTTGAATTCAGTTAGCCTATTCTACCAACAGCTGATTTCCCCTCTTTTAGTAACTAGGGCCCACAAGCTTTTCTATGGGAGGCGCATATGTCCCTACACACTGGGCTTATAGGTTGGATTTCACAAGCCAGTCTATTGAGCTTACAGGCCCAATGATCAAGCCCATTGGCTTGCTAGCTTGAGCTTCCTTAGCACCTGCATCAAAGCCTTTCCCCAAAGTTTTCTAGTATATTTGTGATATGGAATGAGTTGATCCAGGAAGTCCTTGCCCACATAAAAATCTCTGAAAAATTGTTGAAGAATCTCATTTTAATGTTGGAAATATCATCAATAAGTATTTTGTCTTGATGCAACACCAACATGAAAAATGCCAAATCAAAAGGAGGCAGTCTCAATTTATGTATGCCAAAATGACAGTAAAAGTTAAGTAACCACCATCAACCATTATAACACCTATGTCATCAACTAGACCAACTTTGATCACCTCACCTTTTAAAAACCAAAGGGAAGCCTAGCACTATTCAACAAAACTTCTTTTCTCACCATGATTTTGGAATGATTCTCTCACCTGGACCATAAATAATGTAATAGCTGTAGTGGTAGATGATTATTGAAGACCAAGGCTCTTCAGTAATGAAAGTAGATATTAAGAGTTTTGATGTCTTCCACAACTAAGAAAGAACACATGAAGATATGCATGAAAGAAACCCATTATCACCCCACCAATCCAGATTTTAATGTGGTGAGTTTCAAGAAAATCCATCAACAAGAATTCACTAGAATTTAAATCGATATCAGCACACCAAGTGAGATTCAATGAGAAGACAAAACTCCAACTCCAAGGGAAAAAATAAAATAAAATAAAATAGTTGTCCACTTTCATCAACTTTGCTCTCCGAACAGAGATTCGCTCTCTTACCAAGGTTATGATGAGCTTTCTAACTACTCATTCTCTAGCATCTATAATGTTCGAGAATGCTAGTCTGAAATTAACACTTTTTGACTTCTCCTCACAACTTTAAACTGATGCGTTTTTTCATGATAATCTGAAAGTAGACCTACTCTAATGTTTGGGGAGTAAGTGACCTAACAAGAGCAATGCCCTCTGGAATTGCATTGATCGGCAATAGAAGTAAGAATAAGAAGTTTGCAAAGCTAGCACTCAACCACTCACCATTAAAAGGTGCTGAATCCAACATCTGAATCACCTGGCAGCCTAGAATCCTTCATAATCAAGGACACACCAAAGCAAAATAATGACCACACCATCAGAACATACAAGCTCCAGTATAGCATATTTGAGTTTCAAAATCAAAGTTAATACAGATATATATGAACGATGAATATATGTATCCATAAGTCATCAAAAAGAAAAAATGCAAAAAACGGAAATACGAGTCCAAAATACATAGCTCACTATGGACTTTAGGTGTGTTGCAGCAACATGAGCATATACACAACAAGAAGATTGGTTCATGTGACACAGAAAGAGAGGTACCACTAAACCATCAGAAATGTTCTAAGCAGAAGCTTCCAAGTGAACCATGGCCATTATTTGTCTGCCTCAGTTACCACATATAATCAAATGTAAGCTAACTAATTTCTACAATGCTGAAACTACAAATAGCAGCAAACCTAAAAAAGGCAGGAAGGAGGAAGCGGTGAAAAAAGGATAATTTTTTTTATTGAAATACAGTCCAAATGATAATAGAAGTCCACCAATCAGATGCTTGTAACCTATCTACCATGTCTTGTACAATGCTGAAACTACAAATAAAAAGAAATTCTAGAAACAAAAAAAGAAAGAAAGAAATGGAGCAACTAAAGATGCTTTCAGTTTTCTTTTGATACAGATCAGGAATGCCCCGCAAAACAATTCCCACCAACAATGAAAAACCTCTCAATTACAGGACACATATTTCCTCCTTATATGCCAATATCATGATATCTAATAGAAGCTAATTGGATAAAGGAAATGGATGGAGGGGAGGGGAATGTAAGAATCAAAACGAAGAGAAATCCGAATGATTCTACCACACAGCAATGAAGAGGATTCACACAGAGCTTTTCTTCCCAGAACTTGAATAGTAACTAAGGTACCACCGAACAAACTTCTTCAACCCTGTCTTCAGATCCGTCGTGGGCTTGTACCCAAGCTCCTTCCGTGCCAAGCTAATGTTCGCATGGGTAAACTGCACATCTCCATTCCTGGGCATCTTCAACATTACTCGATCTGCCTTCACCTTCAACAACTTCTCCAATATGTTTACAAGCTCTGTGACAGGCACAGGGGAAGTGTTCCCCAAGTTGAAAACCCGCAATTGTGCAGGCCCCTTCTTCTTCCCACCACTACCAGTGCTCTTCTTGGCAGTGTCCAAAGACGCCAAACAACCCTTCACAATATCATCAATGTAAGTAAAATCCCTCGCAACAGACCCATGATTAGGTGCCTCAAAGATCTGAATTGGCTTCCTTTTGAGTATATCTTTGGTAAAGAAGAAATAAGCCATATCAGGGCGACCCCAAGGTCCATAAACAGTGAAGAACCGCAACCCAGTAATCGAAAGACCGTAGATATGATTGTAAGTATGGGCGATCTCTTCACCAGCCTTCTTCGTGGCTGCATAGAGGCTAGCAGGCTGGTCTGTTCGGTCCCTTTCCGAAAATGGCACTTTGGAATTGAGGCCATAAACCGAACTCGAAGAAGCCCAGACGATCGCCGGCTGTGGATTGGCCGATTTGCAGACCTCAAGAACACTAACGAGCCCGGCAATGTTGCTGTGGACATATGACCCAGGATTCTGCATGGCATACCGAACCCCTGCCTGCGCAGCAAGGTGCATAACGTGGGTGAACGCGACCACATCGAACAATTTGCGGAGAAGGGCAGCATCATTGATGTCTCCCTCGACGACGAACACGCCGGTGCGCTCAAGAAGGGCTTGGCGGGCGCGTTTGAGAGATGGGTCGTAGTAATCATTGAAATTGTCAAGGCCCAGAACGCCATCGCCGCGGCGCTTCAAGGCAATAGAAACATGGGTACCGACGAAGCCGGCGGCACCGGTGACGAGCACCGACATGCCGTGGCGGACACGGGCGGAGGAGCGGACGCGCTTTTCCCAGGCGGGGCCGCCCCAGGTGGCGGCGCTAAGAGATCGGCGAGAGGGATCGGATGAGGGGGAAGAAGGGGGGGAGCGGAGGAAAAAGAGGAAGATGATGCCGAGGAAGAGGAGGGACCAGAAGGTAAGCTTGGAAAGCGAAGAGTGCCATCGAAGTCGGTGGATGTAAGGAGATTTGTCCATCTTGAATTTTCCGGGCGTCGATGGAATGTCGTCAAGATGGGAAATCGTCTTCAGCTGCGACATTAACCGCAGAAGGGTCTGAGATTGAGCAAAACCCAATTCCTCCCCTGTTCCTAGATTTAATGGAAATGAAAGTTAGGGTTTGGGTTTGGGCTTAGAAACCAGAATTTCCTCTCTTTCTTGCACAGAATAGCACAAAAGAGAAAAGGGGTTTGTTCTTACTCCTTTACTTTTCTTATCTTGGGAATCTTCTGGTTTATTGAAGGGGTTATTGAAAAGAAGGGATAGCGTGTTGTGTGTGTGTGTGAGAGACAGAGAGAAGGAGAGAGGAAACAGAGAGAGGGAAGGGAGGAGGAATGGGGTGTGTATTATTGTAAATGGAATTGAAGAAAGTCAAAAAATAGTAAATCTTATGTGAAAGTTAGTTATGAAGTTTGTTTCTTTTATCTCAATTTGGTAACAAAATCTGTCTCATCTTGTTAAACAAATCTATCTATAAGATCAAGGATAAGATCAAGAGTGTTATTGGATTTGTTAAATGACCTTAAATCTCTGAGCCTTGATTTCATCTCCTAGTCTTGTGATTAATGTGGAGAGTGCTTCCGTTGGGTTTTGATTTGAGTGTGCTAAGGATTCTTCGGATGAGATTGTGAGACTAATGAGAATTTAGTGTTGTTATGATCTCAAGGGTTTAAAGGGTAATTTTCTTTAGACTTTTGGCATATCGATTTGGTTTATAACAATCGACATCACAACGAAGGTCTTTCCTGAGTTCGAATCACGAAATGAACAACTTAAGGAGAGGGTAACCTAGACTTAAAGTGAGAGTGAACAATCACAAAGATAGGTTAGAGTGAGTGTCTCCACAGAATGCATTGTCTAGAATCTGGACTGACTCTGTAGTGTGGTGGAGTGTTACGATTCCAAGGGTTTAGAGGTCCTTTGCCAAAAAAAAAAAAAAAAACAAAAGAAGGATTTAGGGGGTCTAGCTTAATGCATTTCATATCAATTAGGTTCATAACATCTTGGGAGTTGTGACAGATTTGTGGGGATTTGTAACTTATAATTCTCAATATTATATGATTATAGTTTGTAAATATCAAGTAATAATCAATTTGATTAAAATCACAGAACCATGTTTAAGTGGACTTCTAGAGGTTCAGTTTTAAGAATTATGTTCACCAGGTCTTAAAGGAGTACTTGAAAGTTTGCCCAGTTTGTATTGGGATGCATGTGGCAAAGTGAATTAATATGACAGAGGAAAACTAAAAATGAAAGCAAGGTTCTTTCTCAACATCCTCATTAGATATCTTGCATTAAAATTTAGGTTGCTGTCACTGTCATGTATGGGTAGTATTCATGATTAATCAAAAACCCAATTTAGCATATAATTGAGAGAAAGCTCATTGTGAATTTAATGAAAAACAGAAGGAAACCAACACTTTCGCACAAGATGTGGTGATTCACTTTTTTGGGCACATGTCATTTAGCGCCTTCGTGCTTCAGGGTTGCAAGAAGCTTTTGTGGTGCAGGAAATCCACTCTGTTGAGTGACCACATCTTTGATAGGTCAGCATGATGGGCTCAAATCATCTCCAGTCTGAATGGAGAAATATCACACCAGTACTTAATTGAGAACGTGACATATGATTGACATAGGGTATTTTAATAAATTCAAATAACACCCTCCCCTGACATATCCTTCCACAGGTATTGTGTCATGCCTTGATGCCATGATCGATCGGTATTGGCATGATAATTCTTCATTCAAACTGGAGATGATTATGACTTAAAGACGCGTTTGTAGACTTTGACTTAGAGCCTTCATGTTAGAAAACTTAGTAATTGGTAAAGTGACAGCCTTCAAGAAAAACAATTTGGGTTATCTTTTGCCTTCTTTTATTGGTGATTGATTTAGTGCAAGGTCCTTTTCATTGTTTGTGACCGTTATTAAGATTTCATATTTTGTGGAACAATTCAAACGAGGTTTTGTTCATTTCTGATTCAAGTTGCAATTAGCAGTTAGATAGGGATTGCAACTAGCAACTGTTCGGGCTGGGTCAGGTCAAATCTAGGTCGGTTGAGGAAATCTAGGTTGGTTGAGGACTACCACCTTGACCATGATTTATAACCTCGTTGAGAAGCCTTACACAGAAGCCAAAAGGGGAGTGGGAAGAAGAAATTTCATGCCAGGCCAGTGAACCAGATCTACTGATTTAAAATTTGGGTAGGAATGATCCATGGTTGGTCAATCTAAACTGGAGTTAGCCCACCCAGAGAAACTAAGTTGGTTCGGATTGGTTGGTAAGTTGGGCCAAGAATTATCACCTCTAAGTAGCATTTTCTCCCTCCAAACAGGATTTTAGCCTAATCAGCCTTTTCCCCTGTTTTCCATGGATATCCAATGGGGAAATAGTATCCAAGCTCCATGGCTACACTCTTTGGGTGGCGTTAAGGGTTTGTTTTTCTTTTTTTTCGGTAGGGTCACTTACTCTTGGTGCTGCCACATAGGGCAACCCTACACTACCATTTTTTGGGAAGGGGGAAAAGGTGTCGAACGCAATCTATTGCGGAATGCTGTTCAAGGGACTTGGTCCCCGACCTCCCAAGCACTAGGTTCCCAAATTCACCATTCCCATCAACAAATTATGGTTTTCGCATGAATCAATTATTGATATGAATTAATTCAAAAATGGAAGGAATTAAGGGAATCAAAACTATAATCTAATTGCAATAAACAAGGGACCATTACTTGTCTCTTAACAAATAAAGTTAAATAACTAAATTGTTGTGTGGAAGCCTAGATTTGGATCGTATGCAACAATAAATAGAAGAAGAAATTAATGCAAACATCAAACACCCACAAAGCACAAGACGAGTTAACGTGGTTTGGCTTAAAGCCTATATCCACAAATTGCACTATGAAAAAACTGGAGTTTACAAGAACTTGCTACTGCTTTCTCTACCAAAACCCTTTTTTCACGGTTTAAGAGAAGAATCCTATATGTTCACACCTAACAAACCTTATTTAAGTAGGTTTAAAACATTAATCATTCCAAAAAAGAACTCTTGTCAAAACCAACTCTCGGTTGAGAGTCCTACTAATTTAAGACGCTACCTCAACAAATCTTCACATTGGCTTGAATTCTACCAAGGCTACATAGTCTATAGAACTCTACTCCCGTCTTTTTCATACAACCATGACAGATAACTTTGAATACTGCGAACACCTGTATCTTTGACAATACACAGAACCTATGACGTGCAACACATTTCACCTTAACTCACATTCCGAGACAATCTTGGAGAAGACATGCACTTGTCCTTTTTGGTGAACTCTGCATCATATATACTTGAAATGCATCTGCACCTCGAACTTGAATCGCAACTTGTTTGTTATCACCACAAACAACCATTGGCTTTAAAGAACCACCATTACATATACCATCGAATCAATTCAGTCCTAACATCATTCAACTCGATCATAACACAGCCAATGCACATTTGTAGCTGCCTCGAGCCAACTCATCTAGTCAACTCTAGAGATGTACCTCAATCCGTCCTCTCCAATTACAAGAACCTCATTGCCATCATTTGCTTTCTAGAAACTTGCAACACATCTTTTTGCTACATCAGCAAAAGAGACTCTATACCAGTGCTGGTTATTACATGCACTCCATTTCCAATTACTCGTCGAGATCAAAGAAACACTATTAATCACCATATTTCTCATCAGACGATACAAACTATCACCACAATTTTCTCCTTTCATCAGGATCAAACAGTCACGTGTAATTTTCATGACTCTACCTATAGCTAAATACATGCAACCCTTGGAATCCAACAGAGTTAAAAATATTAAATTCTTTCACATCTTTAAAACACATGATACATTATTTAAAGTATGAACCACTCCATCAAATATCTTAATCTTCACTATCCCAACACCTATGAGGTCTCAAGTAAACCCGTCACTCAAAGAAGCAAAACTTGTTTTTTTCTTTTGGAAAGTATCAAAATATTCTTTCTTAAAGCAAATATGAACAAAACAATCAAAATCTAATATCCACTCATCATGAGAAAAAATGTTCATACATTTGGAAATTATGAGAACATCCCCAATGTATTCCTTATATTCCTCTATCAACGCAATACTAAGACTATTACTTTTCTTCCTGTCAGCACGCTCTGGACAATCCCTCCTCATGTGACCATAATTTTTGCAACAAAAACACTACATCTTGCCTTTTATTCTAGACTTGGATCTAAACTGACATTTATTACTTCCAGAACATTTTTTTCCTTTATTCTTCCTTCTGCAAACTGACCTTCTACCTGTTTCTCATCCTCTTCTCAAAATACCTTCTTCCTCAATTCCCTAGAATGTAAGGATGTCTTAACATCTTCCATGGAGATGGTATCTTTTCTATAAAGTAAGGTTGTAACAAAGTGTTCATATGATGCAGATATACAAAACAATGATAGCTTAATCCTTATCATCATTTTTAGTATCAATATTTTTCAAAGTCATAATGATTTTATTGAATTCGTTCAGATGTGCTTTCACAAAAATACCTCATCTCATCCTTAATATATAAAGTCTTTGTTTCAAATACAACATGTTCGTGAGACAC